>JALIZH010023228.1:0-57954 GCA_030522465.1 Rhipicephalus appendiculatus | reverse complement strand
GTTTTTTCATGCGTCGCTTTACTTTGGTAATATTTTTTTTACATCGCAATGCTGCGGCAACCGTGCTCGGCGATTATGCATGTAGCCTCCCTTCACGTGCTCGGTTGGAATCGAGGGGTTGCGACTTGGAAAATGCATTGAAGGCAGGATGATTCTGTTGGTGATTTCATGACGGCGCAGATAAGGCGGAAATATGCGAGACTTTGATCTATAGGCCAAGTGGGGCAGTTTTTTGGTTGGACCGCCACGAAATGGTCGGCCCGATCTTGTAAACCACGGCTCCTCGAAGCTCAAGACTGCGCCACATAGTGCTTACCGCCTAAATAACGGCTTGTGTAGTATATCCAAGAAGTGTTGGTGCGTGGGCAGGCTCATTATTAATGGAACCGACGGGAAAACAAGCCAAGAGGCATCTGTCGGAGCAGATCGTCGATTTCATACGGAGATCAGCTTTTATATACTGCTTTTAGTTTTTATTATGTTTCAACACTCTCTCATCGGTGCCTGAGAGAGATTAAACTGACATTGATGCAAAAGCGATAAGCCTTTCCGTGACCCTGAGTTTATTTCTTTCTGTATTTTATTTTTCTGTCTGTCTCTTTGTAAATATGTTCGTCGCATGCCGGGGTGATGACACCGATAACCAATAGCCTGCCTTGCCTTTTAGTGTGATAGCAATTATGCGGACACTCTCCGCAGGTTCTTGCTCTCGGCGTTGGCGCCGCCGTGCTGTGTGTACTTCACCGCCTAACCACTAATTACGAGTAGGACACCTTGTGTATCGTGTTTTAGGTATGCGAATTTGCGATAGACACGAAGAATTTCAGTGAAGCTTTTCACATCGATTACGCTTAAGCTCGTAGAATGCCCGTTAGTCGTGAAGAAAAATGATCATTGTCATGAACGGGCACGCGCTCTCTTCGTGCTCTTGTCTCCTTCATCTTTTACTTCGCTCCCAGAACACGTGCGCCAATATGCCGGCGTGGGATGCAATAACTATGACGGGCGAGAGAAAAAAGCAGAGAGAGAAAAATAGAAATAAACATAGAACGAAAGCGAAGAAAGAGAGAGGGAAAGTTAGAAAGGGCGAGAAAGAGAAATAAATTGATAGAGAGAGATAGAAAGAGATAGAAATTTACAGAGACATAAGAGAGATTGAACACAGGGAGATGCCTAGATGAATAAAACCTCCACGAATAAAATAAGGCGTCGCAGCACGTAGTGTACCTTAAAGAGGTCGTGAAACGAAAATGAAGCTGCCCGGCTGTAATTTTCCCTGCTTCAATAAGGATTAAACATGCCGATTCCGAAATATTTCGGTGCAATATCCACTCTATAATTAATGACGCCCATTTCAAAGCACAGACTTCTCGGGCTCCTAAACGACCATGCGGCCCTACCAGCCGCCATAGGCACCAACGTGTGACGTCAGTGAAACGTCACGGTAAGAGAAGTTATAAACAGAGCGTTAGCTTTCTTTTGCTCCAAAATGATAGATTTATAGGAACCTAGGAAAGAAAATATAACACAGCAAAAAAATAACACACAAATAGCACAGCAAATAGGAGGGCGGGGGGGGATCAGGTATTTGCAGGCAGCGAGTAAAAAATTTGGTGAATTGACAATAATGTACAAAACTGAAGTAGAAATCATGTTTATTTTCAGCACGCATGTCACAAAAATGCCTGTCACCATGAGGTTACAAAGAATCTTCTTTGACTCCTTTCTTGACTTGTGAAAAGAAAGGATGTGAAGACGTTATCTGGCTAAATGTCAAGATGAGGGACAGTGCTAAATGTAAGCGATCTTTCTTTCTTCCTGTCTAACCCTATTTGAGGTCAAAACTGCCGCTTTGGCCTTCGGATAGGAAGTGAGAAGGGGAGGGTGGTTCGGACGTCTTTCCGGGGGCCGCATAATACTGCCCCGTTGGCCGCAGGTTGCCGACCCCTGTTCTGGAGGAACAGAAATTGCTATTCTAGTTTATTAACTTATTTCAGTTTATGCTTAACAGCGCCGATACTTGACAGCACGGAATGTCAGGTGCATTAAGTTTTTATAGTTTACGTGAAATTTGACTTGGTCCAAAAATTGCTCTCCAACGGGTGTGTGTGTGTGTGTGTGTGTGTGTGTGTGTGTGTGTGTGTGTGTGTGTGTGTGTGTGCGCGCGCGCGTGTGTGCGTGCGTGTGTGTGTGTGTGTGTGTGTGTGTGTGTGTGTGTGTGTGTGTGTGTGTGTGTGTGTGTGTGTGTGTGTGTGTGTGTGTGTGTGTGTGTGTGTGTGTGTGTGTGTGTGTGTGTGTTACAAGTGTCTAGGACATTACTTTTTATTTCTAATGAGAAGAAGATGTTCAATGACGAGAAGGAGGAGAGGTCGGCCTCGAAAGCGGGTTTCTAGCATGCTACTCCTCACGGGGGTAAGGGGAAAAGGGAGAACCTAGCTCTGCCTTGAGAGCTTGCGCAAATATTATTTGCAAAAATTGTTAGCTTGAACAGAAGAATAAACCATTTCTTATTCAGCTTAACGTGTCGCAATATCGATATTTTTCAGCAGGTACAAATAATGTAAGCATGCGCCAAAATTTTTTTGGAAGCTTTACATCTATTTTCTCGTTAGGAAGATTTCGTTGCGTGGATGGTATGCGGAAAATGCTGGTAGTTGTGATCTGCTATACACCAGTACACGCTCCTCATGTGAAGAGGATAAGTGACACGACCTGGAGACTAGATTGACGACCTCATAATAGCTTCCAATCAGTCATCCATTCTGAGTGCTTTAGATATATCAGGATCCGCATTACGCCAGAAGGAGCCACCTGTCTCTGTCAGATAGCTCTTTTTTAGAAGCCTGAAAACGCCACAGAGGATTAGAGTTTGAATGTTTTAATTAAAGGCTTCACGAAGCTTCGCTGAAGAATGAATATATGGTGTAGAGACAATACCTTTATTGTGTGCGTTGAAAAGTTCCACAAATCTCTTAGTCTTCACGTCGGCTAATCTGAACAAGTCCGCAGTATCGTACAAAATATCCTGAAGGTCTGGGCTCTCGTCAGCAATTGTAGCTTTCTCTGTAGAAGTTTGGCGGGCTGTGGCCAAAAGAACTGAGTAGTGCAGGCAATGCTGCCATAGAGTATGCGTTGGAGAAATTTTCGGAAAGCACGACGCGAGAGAAAGATAGGTTCTTTAATGAATATGAAGCATTTATCCGCCGGTACATCTGTGGCATGCTACTCCGGATGAGGATGATGAAAAATGAAATGAAACCTCAGTATCCAATCAGAAGGCAATGAACTGTTCGTATACAGTGCGTCACACAGATGGCATGATCACATGGGTTCTAAAATATTCTGGGCGACACGCATTTCGTATGTATTATTGTTTTTGAACTCAGTAAAGTCCACTAAATCACAAATTCACGTTCCCGAGTTGGTGACATTATTGAGTTGGTTATGGGCGCGAAGCGACAATATGAAACTTCACCTAACTTGAAGCCGGTTCTTCCCTGACTCAATTGATGTGTTTTAAGTTACTCCGGGAGAAAATAAAAGCCCTCAGTAACAGGCTAGACTGCCTGGTATTCCTTTGGTACGGAATACAATCCGTCTGCAACGGTGATGAAGGCACTCATTTTCAAAGAAAGCCGCGCGCATCTTGCCTTAGCGGCGCAAGGCTAAAGGCACAGTGGAGCTGATCGGTTCCCTAGCAGGTCCTGGCCCTACGAAGTGATTCTAAGATATACGAAGTGATGCCAAGTAAACCTTTAGTTATACGACGTAATGCCAAGTGTTGCCAAGTTCAGTCGAGTCCAGCACAGTTGCCTCTCCCGTTTCTACCGTACTACGTCGTGGACAACTCTAAACGAGCCGAGTCCAGCAGTCTCACTTGGCAGCGCTCCGCGATCCCCGGTAAGCGGCTTCCTCATCGGCACGGCGAACCTTCTTCTGTCTCATCATTTCTGCATGTGGCGCCGCGCGCCACCACCACGCGCCGGCCTTTATTCAGAACGAAGCAGCTCATGCACAGTTAGCCGTGACGTCATGTCTGGCGCGACCACGCAGTGTCTAGACAGGCGGGCTGGTGGCTGAACAGTGTGTGCTACTGAAGCAGGCGCTCAGCCGTGGAGCCAGCTGCTAGGCAACGCGAGGATTTTTAGGGGTGAAGCTCCATAGGACCTAGCCTTGTCTTCAGTTGTGGTCACGGTATAGAACCGTTTCTATGGTTGAAACATATGTGAGATAGAGAAAAAGGTTTTACGATAGACTTCAGCATACACATAGGCTAATTATAAGGTAAGAGATCGCTGTTCTCGGCGAAAATAACCTATCGAGAACAGTAATAATGAGTTGATCTCTACTAAAATGTGCCTAAATGTTGAGGCTTCTCAAGGAAACCTGTAACACAAAGGCACACGTCGAGCACTATATGTCCCAACAAATTACCCTTACATTTTAAATTACATTTTAAAATGTTATCTTGCCACCCGTAAGATGGCGGGTTCTTGGATTCACTTTCTAGGCGGATACTCCACTCCAGCAATTTTCTAAATCCTCCTTGAATTTCCTAAGATAAGCGGCAGGCGAAATAAATTTATATTTTTATGTCACTCAATTTCCATTATATGGGGCAACGCTCGGGTAACGTACGGTTGCTCACCGATACGATACCCACAGCTTCGCCCACTCGTCATGATTCACTTCGTAGAGATGTGTGGATTTTTTGGTTGTTGGACCGATTGCGGCCAGCTTTAGCCGTAATCGGTCCAACGACCAAAACGCTCCTCACAGGATGGTTGAGCCGCTGTTAAAACAGCGGCTCAACCATTCCCTATGGAGCGGCCAACAATTGCTTTCGGTCATCGACTGAACGCTTACCGCTGCTGCTCAAGCTCGGAACGTGCGATTGCCAACCAATCCTGGTTATCAACGGCGCTCAATTTGACAAGATCGGTGGACATCCATACGTAGGTGCGCTCTGGCCGTGCGCGGCGCGCGTGTTTGTGCAAGCCGTGCAAGCGCTGTTCGTTGCGGCAGGGGCGAGAAAGAGGGCGCCGCTGTCGGCCATCGGAAACACGATACCGATGACGTGGCCATACGTTGTACACACGCGTTCTGCCTGCTCGCCGCTGCTGTTAGTGGAACGCGACAGATTCTCTTTCTTCAAAGTCAGAGCTACGGGAAAGGGCAACACGGAAGTTGATTTCTGCTGAGTTTGCGGGAGTGATTGGCGCGCCCAACGATGCCAGCACCATCCTAAGAGGGTGGCGTCGGCGGCGGACTATTTCTTGTAATTGTAGGTTTGCACTGCACGGGCTTTTCTGGTATTCTGCAGGTGGCGTCCCCTTCGGCCTTGTACATTAGACAGAAATGAGGCATGTCTAAGCCTATTTCCTTCTCTGCTTTTTTTTTTCTTTGATATCTCTCCCGCGATGCCTTTTTGTGCAGACTATACCTCTCCGCTGGTTGCATCCATAGCATTTCTCCCTAAGCCTCCTGCCTTGGCCTCTAGGTAGTGCGTCTTTAGCGTCCTTACATTGTTTTAGGACGCTTCCGGCGTTCTTCCATATAACAAAGGCACCGCATGACACTTCATGCTTCTGAGTGTACTACTACTACTAATAATAATAATTGTTGGGGTTGAACGTCCCAAAACCACCATAAGATTATGAGAGACGCCGTAGTGGAGGATTCTGGAAATTTAGACCAGCTGGGGTTCTATTACGTCCACCTAAATGTACGTACACAGGCCTCAAGCATTTTCGCCTCCATCGAAAATGCGGCCCTCGGGCCGGGATTCGATTCCGCGACCTGCGGGTCAGCCGTCAAGCACCACAACGAATAGACCACCGTGGTGGGCCATAATACTTCTGAGTCCGGCGTCCTGTTACTTTAATAGTTAGCGCGGTTCGCTAACTCTAACAGTCATTAGCATTACGTATTGAGACTCTCCGCAGCAATACAATTACGAAGTCCAATGCTAAAAAAAGGCCACTGTGAGACGGAAGTTCAACTTCTGGTGGTGGTCTCTCAGAATAACTTATCGAAAGGGGTGACAACCAGTAAATAGGTAAATAGCCATCTTCTTAACAATTAGGTCTTCTTTTCTCTGTCTAACTTCGGAATGATGTCATGTTATACATGATTTTTTTCTCCACACAGTGCTACACATCTAGGACGTAAATTTATCTATGCATGACGTGGGAGCGGCCCGCTACGTGCTAGTTCACGCCCCGACGGACCTAAATAAAGTTTTTCCATACCATACCATATAGCCAGTCTGTTTAATTCCATTGCTTCCCTGCGAAAATTGCACGAACACAAGAAACAGTGAATACTGGGAAGCGGCTGGCCGGTTCCTGTCGTCGTCCGTGTTTGGCTGGATATATATTTTCTAAACGCAATGCACCCACTAGTCCAACAACGTGTTATACTGCAATTCCTAGCCTGGTTTTCCCCATCAATATCCGAAAGGTATTCTCCCCATATCAACCACTAAAGAATTAATACTTTCATACACTTTAACTCCCACAACATCATTAGGACGCATGCCTTCCACTGGTCTTGTTGGGGCTAATGTACTGGTAATTCATTAAAGTGTGTTGATTTTACAATTCTTCAACTTTCGTTGCACAGTCTTCAGACATTTCTTGCAATGTGCCGAGTTCCTTTTTGGTCTGAACTTCCGTGTTACATCATCGTAGTTCGGGTCGAAGAGTTCACGTGGCTTCCTTTGCCACCTGCTTCTCCACCGAGAGAAGCCTTACGCAGAAAGTCGTTTTACTACGACCCAACGCGGTGGTCTTAACACCATTACGTTGACTTATGCTTTCTTTTTGTGGGCTACGACGATGCTTTCGAGCCGACATTATTTCGCCCATTATGACTATCCATGCACCACAGCGAATATCTATTAATGGACTGCTTCCGCAACAATTTCACCGCTGCGCCGCAATTTCTGTCTTATATGCGTGTGAGGCGCAGACCCTGAAGGAGTGACGCACAGTCCCCAGCGGCGTCAGCACGCAAGGAGGAAAGTGTCCCGGCATTCTGGTGGGTGCAAAAACGTGACGCTCGATGATTTAGGCGGGAAAAAATAAAGAACGTAAAAGAACATTTTGAGCACGCGGTGGCGCGCGTCGGTTCGGCTTCTGCAGCTCTCTAACGCGGGTTTTATGCAAATAACCGGTCGTTATATAATTGTATGTATACGAGACACACATTTAGTATGGCTTGGAAGGGCCTGCACTTTCGGCTCTCCGTTGAAATAGGGCTTATTATGGCGCCATTTTGCCCGCTTTTTTTTTCTCGGCTCTTCGCTGCTTTCATCTCAAGTCATTCAAGGTTGTGCCATCCGGTTTCCATTTTTTTTTCATTTCTTTCTGATGCCTATTACCTTGATGTACGTCCTTAAGACTACGCCTTGCTGGAAATAAAATTTGCGCCGTGAGTGCAGGGTTTTGGTCATCCGTTCTTATCCATCCTTGTTCTGTGGCAATGTCTGCACTACCTGCCAGCTCTTGGTCCGCATGAATTATTTTGATACTTAGTGATAAGAATCTTGGGTGCGCTTTATCACTGGCATGATATGCCTGAACCAGTTGGTAGCCACCTCTGGAAATACACATATGCTGTCATTAGTTAGGATGCACCCGACTGCTGTAATTTCCACGCATAGTGCAATGAAATAATGTGTTCCATAAGTCGCATTGCACGGGATAAGTCTTTGAAGTGGAACTTATTCAGGGGCCACTTTTGCGTCGCACGAAGTTCGTGAATTGAGAAGTGGGACGCTCGCGAAATCGAATGGTGTCGAGCCCGCGCGAATGTGTACGGTTCCACCGTCATCCAAAGCGAATTAGATTCGGCTGTATATATTTTCATTCGTACACTCTAAGGCAAAATTACCCGAAAGAGGAGTAACGGAGCCCAATAGGCGCGCGCGATGAACGGATAGACCGTTGAGGAGTAACCACAGAGGGATGCGTGCCGTGTGCAAACCAGTTAGTCTCCAAAGGCACCAAAGGGATGAACCGCGCGAGAGATACGTTCCGTGTGCAAACCGTTGTCAAGGAAACTAACCGTCCTCCTCATTCTTGGTCAGTCTTCTCACTTGTTTTCATGGAGGCGCGTTGGCGGTTGTGTCGCGCTCGGAGAGTTCGACGATTTAGGAACTACGCCGCGGTGCCTTGGATAAACACGTATGCCGCGTATGCGTGGATGAGCGTGCGGTGCTGCTTTAACGTTTCGCCGCACCCATGAAGTTTGGAGCAGGTCTCGACACGCCGCGACGCCGCGCTGTATTTCTCCGGCCACGGTGCGCTGGCGTAGCAACGGCACTGCGTCGACACCGGCTGGGAATGGCGGCCGAGAAGACATAGGCCTATCGGATCCATGAATTTAATCCGACTCTGGGCAGAAAATGGCGCTGGATTATTCGACAAGTAAGTTATCATACTTTATTTTTCCGTATATGTCGCTTGCGCGAAGCGCATCGCGCTAGTTGGCAACGGGCTCGATCGTGCTGTATATATCGCGCGCACGAAATGCACCGCGAAGGTCGGCTTCACCGTCCGGTCGCCTGTGCTTTGTGACTGCCTGGAAATTGGCCGCCATTGCCGTCGGCCGCCTGGACGCTCTCGCCGCGCTGATGAGCTGCGGGCTCACGATATTGGGCAGAGGCCTCGCCGCTGCGGTGCGACTCGTCCAAAACGCATTGCGGTTGCCGTTAACGAGCTCGGTTGTATGTCGCGCGCTTGAAGTGCACTGGCAGCTGGCGGGTGCTTTAGCTAGCCGACTTTAGCTGTGCTTCGAAACTCTGTGGACAGTTTTCGCCATTACCGTTGGCTTCCCCGTCAATCGGCCGCAAGCAGCTCAGCGCCGTTCGTGGCGGCGGCCCCCGCGTTCGCTCGTTGTACTCTGCCGCTCGATTCAGGAACTTTGTGAAATATTGTCGCCATTACCGTCGGCTTCCGCGGCGCTCGCTCGAAAACAGCTCTGCGCCGATTCGTGGCGGCGGTTCCGCGTTCGCTCGCGCCTCTGTTCGAGGTTCGCTGGCGGCAGAAGCTCCGCGTTCGGCCCCGCGTTCGCTTGCTCGAGCTGTATACGACGCCGCTCGCAGAGAACTCGCCAACTCGGCGGTCGCGGCGCCTAGGCATGATGGCTGCGGCTGCCGCACTTGAGCTGTTGCGCTATGTGACTCGAAATGCGTTTTCGATTATGTATGACATCGCGGTGGAAATATTTGCATGCCATATTTCAGACGTGCGTATTTATTTCACCTTGCACGTATTTGCCATGTGCGTGTATCTTCCTCACTGTCACATGTGACTAACTATTTGCAATCTTTTTGTGCAGACGTTGTCCACTACGTGCAGAAGGCTGCGTGCGCTGGTGCGTGCAATGCCAGTCATCTGTCGCTTCCGTTGGAGCAGCTTGACAAAGACGACTGTACGAGATATGACAACGCGGCTGGACCTGAATTTGACATGTGGCAGCGAATTCACTGAAAGAATGCAGAAACTTTATATATATATATATATATATATATATAGAAAAATGAAACATTTCATTGTCTCATTTTTGTCTTTCGTTGTTGCAGTGACTGCGAAAGCAGTGAAACAAGCATGACTAGATATTTTTTTCGCGTGTTCTTTTCCGCGCCATTTGTTGCTCACTGCGGAGAAAAACACGCGAGAAAAGTATTAAGCCTTGCAGAGAGTAACTGTGCAAAATCATCCCTGGATATTAACGCATCATTTGAACTGAGGATAAAAAGTTCATCCCAGTGGAGCATTTGAGTGGACCAACCGTTCGTCCGGTGAGGTGCAACTGTGGGGACTAACGGTTGACCGATACGGGGTAAATGTGAGGACTAAATGTTAGTCCATTGAGGTGCAACTGTGGGGACTAACGGTTGACCGATACAGGGGTAAATGTGAGGACTAAATGTTTGTCCATTGAGGTGCAACTGTGGGGACTAATGGTTGACCGATACGGGGTAAATGTGAGGACTAAATGTTTGTCCATTGAGGTGCAACTGTGGGGACTAATGGTTGACCGATACGGGGTAAATGTGAGGACTAAATGTTAGTCCATTGAGGTGCAACTGTGGGGACTAACGGTTGACCGATACGGGGTAAATGTGAGGACAATGTTAGTCCATTGAGGTGCAACTGTGGGGACTAATGGTTGACCGATACGGGGTAAATGTGAGGACTAAATATTAGTCCATTGAGGTGCAACTGTGGGGACTAACGGTTGACCGATACGGGGTAAATGTGAGGACTAAATGTTAGTCCATTGAGGTGCAACTGTGGGGACTAACGGTTGACCGATACGGGGTAAATGTGAGGACTAAATGTTAGTCCATTGAGGTGCAACTGTGGGGACTAATGGTTGCCCGCGAAGGTGTAAATGTGAGGACTAAATGTTGGTCCCTTGAGGGGACTAACTGTTAGACCCGGTGCCATTAGTCCTTAAAGGGACTAATGGTTGTGGCAGCCCCATTAGTCCCCAAGAGGACGAACGGCACACCCTTTGAACACCCTTTTGCCTTAGAGTGTACATTACGGGTGCTTATTTTGGCGTAATAGCCAGACGTCAGAAACTTGCTTCGTTTTCATACTTCTCACGACTAAGCAGAAGCGCTACTTTATCTGCACTGAAGTCAAATGCTAGTGTGCTTTCGAATTGTATATGCGTGTACTCTCGAGAAAATATCGAAGTTGATTCGTCAGAGTTTTATGAATGCCAAAGTAAAAGCTTGCATCTTATGACAAACCTCACGCGAGGAACAGCACGAGACGAACTGTCATCACTGCGGTTATTACCAGGTTATGTCACTCAGTTATTTGAGTACAGCAGAATATTGATGAGATAATGCCTGATTATAATTACATCACATTATGGGGAGCTTCTCTATGCAGCTTTAATGACAATCTCAGCTCCGGCAATGCGTCATTGTGTAATTCGAAGTTCGAGGCAGTTTGTGATTGACGACACGAAAAAGTCTAGTAATTAACAGTCAGGGCCCGTGTATTGTTTTTTTTTGTGGGAGTGAACGTACTTTCTTTTCGAGTACCTTGCTTCTTCGTGCCATATCGCCATGGATCTGTAAAGGGTGCGCAGATCCATGGGTACTCTATGCCTCACTGGAGGTGATGAAAGCTTGAGTAATTTTATACTGTATAGGCCGGAGAGTTGACCTTGTAAAGAACTAATCAAAATCTGATGTGATATTGAGTTGTATTTGGTTTGGGAGAGAGCTTAACAAAACGCGACCGCTGGGAGTATACTAAAGATATGACACATCAACCGTGTCGTTTCGCGTATAAGGTAAGCCATGTGCTGATAAGGTCATTATTGTAATTACCAATTTCCCATTGTGAAAAGCTGTGTTTCAACCCACTGTGGATCCCATTTCATTATTTTATCTTCTGCACTCCCTAGGCAAAGGTTGGAGCGTGCCCGAAATAATGACTGCCACGCCTCCAAACGACCTCTGAGACTGTTAGAAATGCAGCATACGACAGCGGCCGCTATTAGACGCGTGAACAAACGAGTAATTAAAGCTCTATGTCCTCATCACCAGAAAAAAAAAACATTGAAAGAGTCCATATCTCGTACATCCGAAAATTGAAAACAGCGGGTGTATTACAAGGGAAGAATGCTTCCTGTAACAGAAAAACAGGTTTCTAAATAAGAGCACTGATTCAAGTTCCGTTTGCTTTCGCTGCAAGCGATGGCGGGTGACAGATGACATTTTCATGAAGATATGGAATTTTTATGCAGGTGGCTCAAGAAAAATTGCGAAGCTCGCAACAGGCGACGCCGCTTCGGCCTTCATCCACTTCAAGCGGCTGCACTATTCGCCCCGAGATCGGGCTACAGGCGGCAGCACCGTCACCGCGCTAGTGTGGATAGGCGGCCGGCGGCGCGCATACAAATGTACGCAGCGGCGCTTTTTTGTGAGCGGTGTGAGCCGATTGTCGACAAATAAAATGCGCTGACTGCAGCTCGTAATATATATGTCATCCATTGCCGAATGGATGCACGATGCTCGCCGAACGTTATTATTACTTGTGAGAGAAATGCATTCTGCCACTGAAAGGGATGTTCGCGCTTGGCGACTGTCTGCGATTTCGCACTATGTCACATTTCTTGTATTTTTATTTGTCAGTGTTGAGCTTGTGTCCCGTCTGCTTCGCACTGCTGTAGTGCGACTTAATTCATTCTTTGCTTCATGCATGATGGTCTTGGATACTAAAAAATGAGACAGAAAGAAATCCCATATTCTTGGGCCATGAACTCAAGTAACCGCGAATACGCATCCGCATTTTTTTATTATTCCATTCTCCATGAAATGGACATAGGACAGTTGATAAGCTTATTCAAGAAAGCTACGTGGCTGGCAGCGCTTTAGCGCGTTTGTTCTTACTCCAATAATAGTATAAAAAAGGTAACAGTTCAGCACGCAGCTTGCTTCGATTGATTATCTGCATGACAGTGATGCAACAAAGGTTCGGTTATTTGAGGGGCAAAAGTTTTTTTTTTTTCAAGCGAATAATTTTCGATCGTTCCGTCAGTCTATTACAATGCCACAAAAGCGCTCAGGACATTGTAAAAAAAAAACAAAAAAAAATATGACGTTTTGCGTGAAATTATACGACATAAGTGTGAGGCACGCCGTCTCGATTAATTTTGACCATCTGGATTCCTTAAAGCGAACCCAAATCTAAGCACACGGGTGTGTCTGCATAAATTTCGCCCAATGTTACAATTGCCCTCGGCGACTCAAGTTTAATCACCTCCGTGTCATTTTATTGTCTGTTGTTTTTAAGGAACAATTTAAGTACCGAAGTGTCCGAATTTACTAGACAGAAATATTTCGCTGTAGTGGGACCAGGACTGTACAATAAAAGGTTATCTCAAGCACAATTAGAGCTCGTCGCATAACCGATAAGCAACAGCGCCGCAGTTAGACGCCTAATAACAATGCAAAACTTCCGTTTATCACAGAGTCGCTAAAACGCTGCTTTCACGCAATATTTATACTCCTTATGTTTGGGATGACGCCAAGGGCACTTTACGATGTGCTTCAACTACAAAGCGGCATCTAGACCGAAATGATCCTGGCGAACGGAGGATACTCAACACTCTCGGCAAGTGCACAAACTGATCTTATTGCAGTGGATATACAGCTGAGCAAGGCCAAATGTGTCTGTATATTGTGCTAGGCAAACGTACAAGCAGTTAAACTTACGCTAACAGAGCGGGACAAACCGCCCTTTGAGGATGAGCATGGGCTATATGGCATGGGGTACGCGCACATGCTAGCCTTATGTGGCTAGCAGACGACGCGAGGAGCAATCCACACTAGGCGCGCTTCAGCCAGTGGCCACCAGGCGGCGACTCCGCTCGATCTCGGGGCGAATAGGCTGCCGTGAGCGCTAGGTGTTTCTTGCGTGTCTTCTTCTCTGTGGTGTCTTCTCGCGCTGTTAATATGGAAGTTCGCCACGAGCTAGGCCTAGCGATCAACTGGCGAAATTTTTAAGCAGACATAATAAGTTTACAATTGTAGGCGGCTGCAAAGGAGTAAGGGCACGCGCAGTTGACCGCGGAGCATGCATACACTCACGCGTCACGTAGAGAGGTCATCCTTCGTTGCGTTTTGTGCAGACCTGCTCTGTGCTACAGGGGATGGGAGGGAGGAATGGTTTCAACTTACCGCCGCCTTACCTTTCTGCTTCATCATATAATGGATAATATATATATATAATGGTAAAGATAATACGCCCGAAGTTAGCACGTAATGGGCGTCAGTAGAGGACCGCTGGTGTCAAGCGGAAAACAGATGGAATGAAGCAAACGACGCTGCGCGTTTTGTCTACTCCGTGCCGTCTCTTACTCACTAGCTCGTTTCGCTTTTATTTCACTCATTTGCGCACTAACAGTTCCGTGCTTACATGTTCCGCAACAGACGGCATGCAAATGGCGTCCCTGCACCTAGCTTCTTTCTGCCTCGTGGAATCCACGTCGCAAATTGTTTTCGCTGTCTCACCCCTGGCTCGGCAGAGGACATCAAGATGTGTGGTGTCATGAGTGGTGCCACAGCCATTTTCTGCGTCTCGCCTCTCGCTACCTCTATAGCCGGTCATCCTGCTTTCGCCCCGGGCTGCGCAATGCTCCTTTATGCGAACAGTGTCCCGAGTCCCGCGCCACAGTATTATTGTATTTCCGTTATGATTGCTGTCAGGCCATATTTAGTCTACGGTTCTCCAGAAGGCCCAGACCATACGGGCGTGTTTGCAGCAGTAAGCGATCCACTTATGTAATCAAAGTGGCATATGAGTGCTACCCTTGCCAGCGACTTACGACATTGCGTATACTGCGGTGAAGCTAAATGTTGGTTTAAGATCGCAAATTTGCGGGCGCGGTTGTTTGGAGGCTGTGTGGGCATGGTCGCAATAACACACCAGCGCTGAGCACAGCTGCTGTGATAGGTGTCATCTAGCGTCGCTCTAAGGAAGCTTGTGTTACGTATAGAGGATGCGAAAAACGTAGTTGTGGAGACTCACGTCGAAGCTTGGACGTGTTGCTTAAACATTGGAGGGAACACAGCGCAAAAGAAGACAGGGACAAGAAAGGGCGACGCACACAGAGCACAGTGTGCGGCACCCTTTCTTGTCCCAGTCTTCTTTTGCGCTGTGTAGCATCCAGTAGTTGATCGGAGGCCACCATGCTGCTGGGGGCTGGATGCAACCAGCAGGGTGAAAGTCAGCGCTTTATTTCAGGTCTGCTTATTCCCAAGAAGCACAGAATCGTGCAACAAAATGGCGTGGGATCAAGTAACGTGTCATCACCAATAGTATGTAGTCGGAAATCGCCATTCCTCTTTTCCTAATTATTTCTACATGTATCGTTATTGTACATGCTCCAGAAGTATATAATGGCTATCCGCTCCTTTCTCCGAAATAAAACAATCCATCAAATAAACAGACGTACGAACAAATAAACAAACAAACAAACAAACAAACAAACAAACAAACGAACAAACGAACAAACAAACAAACAAACAAACAAACAAACAAACATAAACAAACGAGAAACCAACAACTAAGCAAAAGAACGAACGAAAAAGCTTCCATGTGTCACTCTACTGTGAGGCAGTAAAATGAAATCCATAAATGTTGCATGAATAGCCAGCAGACGTTTTTGACGTTAGGAACTGGACATCGTTCTATTTATGTACGTGTCCTGGGCGTTCACATCGGCTCGAAAAGCCCCCGGTTCGATGAGATTTCGTATATGAACTCTGAAGCGATACAAGAAGTTGTAGAAAAAGAAGAAGTTGTGCATATATGGTACGGACATTGTGATAAGAGACAGTGCCATCCACACCACAGGTCACGGTGCTTTGAGATTAGCGTCTTTTGTCTGCAAATGTGCACGCCCCACCGCCACCGTGTGTGTTGCAAAAGTACCAACAGAAGAAACAAAGCGAAGGAACGATGCAGCTCGAAGCCGAGGGTCGGCCAGAGAGGCACAACCGAGACGCCAACCAGCCACCATGCCTTTATCCGCGAAGGCGGAGGATAAAGGGCCGTCGCAGAGCACACGCAAGCACACACACCTGGCCGTTGTGATGTTCCTTTTATTTATTTTTTTTCGTATTGTCGCTTAGACCAGTGGCGCGGCACAAAACTACCGCAGCCGAGAAACAAAGAGCGCCGCATTCATTTCGACAGCACCCACACATACGCAGGGCGATCACTTTGCAGCTGCGCGTAGCGCCATCTGGAGGAGACTACAGCGAGACGCGCAGCGTACGCATTGCTTGCGGAAGAGATAGACAAACAAACGTCACGCAGTAGAGCGGCAGCTACTAGAAGCACACTGAAACGAGCGCAACCATGACGCTTCTCAAATGATTCCTCAGCAAGGCTTCTGGAGCGACGGTTGAGAAAACGATGAACGTCCGTGCCACTCCTATATCCACAAGAGACCTCCCAAAGGGCGTTACCGTCTTTATCTCTGGCACTATATCGCTGATGGCGAGCTCAAGAATAGAGGTGGTGCCCACCTAAAACCAGCATTTAACCTTGCTTTATCGTTTTTATCCTCCCGGAACAGGTGGCACTGCGGTGTACCTTTATACTGTCTCGTTTCTGTATGTTTGCTTAGCGGAACATAGCGAGAAATCTTCTCCCATTTGTACAGCAGTGCACTCTACGCGAAGCAAGGTGAAGGTCTTGCGTATGAGCAAATTTCAGCAGCCGCGACAGCATGTACATCTAACAACCGCGTGCACATTAACATCCTCGAATAGCAGTCGTGCTTAACACCACACCGGGGGTAACTACATTGCGCCGAATGAAACTGAACGTCAGCAAAATGTATCACTGCGGTAGCAGACAGGGATCAAAAAGACACAAAGGGACGAGTGCTTATCCAGTTATGAATTTCGGTTCGTGTCTGCTAGCGCCATGTTGCTTCCTGATGCATTTAACCAACTAGAACGAAACTCTACTTTGTCAGTCTATGCCTGTGTAATCCTTTATTCGGGTAGCGACAAATGCCAAAGCAAGCTTTTTCTTTTTTTCGAGCGCTCCGTGTCGTGACACATTTTTCAGCGCACCGAAGGCTTTCATATTTTGCTAGCTCGATTACGGTGTGGTTACTGGTTAACATGCAAATCATAGCGTAACCTTTACATCTTCGTCTCATGTCCGCCCTGAGCGTCGCGCTAAATCGCTTGTTAATGCTTTTAATATTGACTATATTGAAAATACCTTACTAACTCAATGTTACAGGCAAGTTGGGGAGCATGAAGAGTGCCGGCGGCCTCTGTGAGAGGCCTAATTCAACGAATAAGTACGAACTTGCTTAAAATACTAAATAAACTCAACAAATACGGGAACAGATGTGAACTCATTGATATGTCACACACAAGCCACATACAGTAGCACAGAATACAAGGAGCACGCGGGAACATGTACAGTGCTCGGCGTTTGTAATGCGAAACTCGGAGTGCGTGGCTGCTGGTAGTGGGAGTGCATGTGAGGACGAGAGCGTTCGTGACGCATGGTGGCTGTGGTGGCGGCGTCCGATAAGCAGCCGTTGAATCTGTGGTCCTTGGAGGGCGCCGGCGGAGCGCTGCATTCTTTCGAAACACTCACTCTAACGTTACAAAAGGTAGTGAAACGACGCATGCGATGCATAACTCCAGATGTTGCCGGGAGCTTTGGACTCGAGCCTGCAAAGCATTCCGCGCTCACATGTTTTGAAAGGAAGCACAGAAATAGTGCCAGTGGCTAAGATATGTTGCAGCGATGTATTCGAAGTTTTCCACACGGTTAAATGCGAATAAACGCGCACATTGGGCACCCGACTACACTCATGCTACACTTTTGAGAGTCGCGAGGCTGGATTTCGCTGGGACGCTCCCGCCATCTGTCGGCCAAAATGAAAATGGAGACACGAGCGAAGCACGACGCCGGCGGAGTTTTTTTAAAAACGTTCGCTCGCCATCTGTGAGAGCTAAAGTGAGGCACGTGAGTGCAGCGTCTTAACGCCGTTGAAAGCAGCGCACCCGCTAGGCCGCCGTGAATCAGACTTAAAGGCTATTTACCATATGCAGGGTATGCATTCACCATGTGTCACGAACGCTCTCGCCTTCACTGTCACCCTAAGTGCCAGCAGCCACACGCTGCGAATTTCACGTTTCAATCGCCGATATCTGCACAATCAAGCGTGAACGGGCGCACTTCCAGAAACGTTATTAATCAAATGTAGCTGGCCAATGAGAGTCTCCGCATGGCTCACATAAAATTGCAGAGGTGAGCTGCGTTTGTAAGGAAAGAACAGCTGAATATTAGTTTGACGCACCTGTCTACATTTTTTATATCAGACACTATCGTACACAGGTTCCAAGAAACACCTGTGGATGAACTAAGCACTGAAAGGCGGTGTGATCAATTGACCGTTGTAGTTGACCAGTAATACCGTACCCCGTGAATGGTTCCACGTGCATTGACCAGCTTAAAGGTTACGAACTCGCGTCATTGTTCCGGATAACTAATTGCATTATGCTTGTAAGTTACTTATTCTCCTTGTAATTTATCGTATGCTTGTACTAGGCAGCTTTTGGGGAACTATAGTAAAATTTTCCTAGTTCTTATTGCAGGTTTCTTTCTACTGGATTAGATGCCAGAACTGGTAACGTTAAAGTGGTAAATTAATGACATGAAGGCAGGTGTGTGGATTGGCACAAACGAGTGTAGGCGGTATTCTGCCAAGAAGGTGAAGTCATGAAGAAGCAATGGACCTAAGGGTGAGGTGGAGAGCCGATGGCCTATTAGACTTAATTACAGATTCGAGTATTACAGAAGGCAGTGGAAAATTGCGTAATGCAATTGCATTCGGCCAATGTCAGGGACTGCGAACTCAAAAGGGCGACCGTAAAGATAGGGGCGAAATTTCTGAAGAGCCCATATCATGACCAAGCCCTCTTTTTCTCTGACAGAGTAATTGGTCTCCGGTTTCGTTAGCGCACGACTAGCATAGACGACCACGTATTCGATGTTGGCATCCTTACGTTGCGCGAGCACAGCACCAAGGCCGACACCACTGGCATCAGTGTGAATTTCTGGCCGTGCGCTGGGATCGAAGTGGCGCAAGATTGGCGGAGATGTAAGCAGGCGGCGAAGAGTCGTAAACGCGTGATCACAGGCTTCCGATCAGGTAGACAGTTCACTGTCGCCTTGGAGAAGTGCGTTCAGAGGTGCGATGACATTAGCGAAATTGCGAACGAAGCGTCGAAAATAGGAGCATAGGCCAATAAAGCTGCGTAGTGCTGTCACGGTAGTGGGCTTTGGGAATTCGGATACGGCCCGAAGTTTAGCAGGATCGGGGAGAATGCCTTCTTTGGAGACAACGTGGCCTAATATAGTAAGTTTGCGAGCCGCAAATTGGCATTTTTTCAAGTTAAGCTGGAGACCAGCATTCTGGAGACAGGTCAAAACTTGATGTAAACGGTGCAGATGAGTCGAAAAATCAGGGGAAAAGACGACAATGTCATCAAGATAGCAGAGGCAAGTGCTCCACTTCAGGCCGCGCAGGATGCCGTCCATCATGCGTTCAAAGGTCGCGGGCGCGTTGCAAAGACCGAATGGCATTACAGTGAATTCGTACAATCCGTCTGGTGTTACGAACGCCGTTTTCGAACAGTCAGCGTCAGCCATGGGCACTCTCCAGTAGCCAGAGCGGAGATCCAAGGAAGAAAAGAACTCCGCTCCCTGCAAACAGTCCAGCGCGTCATCAATACGTGGCAACGGATACACATCCTTTCGGGTAATCTTGTTAAGCCGTCGATAATCGACGCAAAATCGTATGGTACCGTCTTTTTTCCGAACCAGGACGACTGGCGAGGCCCAGGGACTGCTGGAAGGTTGAATGACACCACGTTGGAGCATGTCTTTCACCTGCTCATCGATAACGCGCCTTTCGCTCACCGATACTCGGTAAGGACGCTGTCGAATGGGCGCATGGCTCCCGGTATCGATGGTGTGCGACACAGTCGTTGTGCGGCCAAGCGACGTTGCTTGGGAGTCAAACGAGGATGGGAAACCTTCGAGCAAGTGAAGAAGCTTGTAGTAGGGACATATATGAGTGTGGTGCATACAGAGGTAACTGGATTTAGATATAAAAAGCCTTCCTGCTACAATGCAATGATGAGGATGACGATGGCTGGCCCAAGTGAAACGGGTCGTCGGTAAAGAAGCAGATTAAGAATTTCAGAGTCAGAACGCTGAAAACCGGATCATGAAACGTGATGCGAAATGTTAAAGCTCGAAGGAATAACGAGATATTGAAGGAAACATAATCGTGACCTCGGTTTTAAATTGATCTACTTATTTCAGTTCATTAAAAGACCGAACGCGCTACTCTAGGGAGTGGTTATCAATATGCACGAAACCCCATAACACTTCGAAGGGCTGCTTATAGTATCAATAAAATTGAAGTAAATCCTTAAATTTCACACCAACATCTGCGAGCTGCGGCGATCGATGAGGGCAAATGTCTTGAATTATTAGCTGCATTTCGATAAAAAGGAAACTGTCAAAGAACTTAGTACAGGAGTGAGGGACATGCAGTACACCACAGGAAACTTGAAAAGCGAAAATGGCGAAAGACGAAACACATACAATTGGACTGGCGCTTTTCAAGTTGTATTTGTTTCGTCTTTCGTCGTTTGCGCTTTTCAAGTTTCCTCTAATGATGGACCAACTCGCCCAAACCAAGGTATTGTTGTATTACACTATGTTTCTGATCACATTTGTTGGATAGGACGGCAAATTCACTCGTGAGTCGACTCACTCGGACTCCCTCAGACTCAGATTGGGCCATAACTCTGAGTGAGAGAGTGACTCCGAGTGATTAATATTTTGGAGGGTTCGTATTCGAGTCAGTGCGGTTGAGAAAATTTTTAGTGAGTCGGAGTCCGGGTGAGGAAAATACCGATGAGTCTGAGTCCGAGCTATCCCAAAGTGCAAAAAAAAAAAACATTTCATGAGTGAATCTGAGTGAGCTCTACTTTTTTCACTGACCTGTGGTCCTATTTATTGATGTTCTGTCTTATTATCAGCCCGATATCGGCTCACGTTTATTATTGCGACCACTCACACATATTTCAACGCGCTAGCGTTCATACACGATGTCAATATTTATTGATGGGCGTGAAGTTGGGGGCAGTGGGGTTGGGGCGAGCCTTCACTCCCCCCCCCCCCCCCAAAGGCTCTTTTACGGGAAGTCCTTAGTAAAGATATCTAATGTGAGTCGTGTCGTTCATAAAAATGTGCATACTTATTTTCAACCACTGATAACTCCTACTTGAAGGTACGAGATCAAAAGATGAGGTACGAGATCAAATGGTGCCCCGTAGAGTACCGATTATTTAGATATTGGCGTTAAAGAGCATTGGAACCATGATCGTAAAAGCTAATTTTATGCTCACGTACTCATGAGTGGACTCACTCACGTTGAGTGAGTTGACTCACTCAACCTGGGTAAGTCGTATACTCATCTCAGTCTGCATAAGCGTGCGCAGGGTTTCCCTTCAGGGGGGGGGGCGAAGGTTCGTCGCAGCGCCCCCCCCTCCCTATTATGTCAATGTATGGGGCTGACTTTGCGCCCCCCCTGTCGCCCCCCCCCCCTACAATGTATAGGGCTGGCTTTGCGCCCCCCCCCTTCTCGCCCCCCCCTGCCCCCCCCCCCCCCCGTGCGCACGCCTATGTCAGTCTGAGTGAGTCCAGCTGAGTATTATGATGGTGAGTGTGAGTCCGGTTGAAGAAAAGTTGATTGAGTCTGAATCCGAGTGAGTCCAGTTGAACAAAATTTTTTGTGGGTCGAAGCCCGAGTGAGCCCTAAGAGAAAAATATATATTTGAGGGAGTCTGACTGAGCTCCACTTTTCTTTTGCCGACCCATTGTTGGGTCGACTCGACCTGTCTAAAATATGTTTCATTCTTACATTTTGACACATTAATGAAAGCAAAACTGCACTAGCCGGCGACGTCTGGCCCAAGGTGCATCATCTGCTAAAAATACTGGGCAGCTACGACGCGGGGTTGTGCCACATGCAAATACTTAATTGAGCGGAGCGGAGTGCAGCGGCGGCTCGCACGCCGCTGCCTTTTTACGGCTAGTACTATGTAACCAACTATGTAAGTGAAGTGTGGAACTGAAGCAGTCAATAATTTGACAATTCTAGCTGCTTTACCAAACAAAGTAAAAATATGATTGCAAATGTTCAGTCGTTATCGGCCAGGATTAAGAGTGCTTTGACTTCGTCGAGCGCTGCCTTCTTTGTCTGAAACGGGTGAATGCGTACTGTTTGAAGTATATATAGCCAGTCGTATGCGATAGTGACGAATAAGAGAAAACTACGACGAGCTGTCCCGGCATCTGGTTAAAAGGTGGTGGCACCGCAGGTATTCTCATGTACGAACTGGTGCTGAACAACGACGTGAATTTCTTCCCCCGCATAGATTCTAACTTGGAACAGTTTTGCTTACCGAATAGGAATGGCAGACAACACTGCCTGTGATCACTGTGGCAGCGAGGAAACCATTGCACACATCCTTTGTGACTGTCCTCATTCAGAGTTCCCAGGGGCGACAACTTTCGGCAACGTTAGCGTGGATCGATGACCGGCCGCTTTCCGTGCAGTCAATTTTGGAGTGCAGGAACGTGCGAGCTTCAAACCGGAAAGCGACGAAGGCGCTGCTTAAGTTTCTGCGGTTCAACCGGACTCGCTAAACGACTGTGACACTCCCGTGCGTTGAGTGTGTGCGTGTTTTCTCTCATTTTTTTTATCCATACCGGTTTTCTTTTCCCTCATTACCTTTCTGTCCCCCCTTATCCCTTCCCCAGTGCAGGGTAGCAAACCGGAAATTTTCTTCTGGTTAATCTCCCTGCCTTTCACTTCACTTTTCTCTCTCTCTCTCCCCAACATCCTGGATGGCCTAGAATGTCCTCCCGCAAGCGCAGTCTCTCTTGGGGCTTGTAAATAACACCGCAGTTGTGCTGGGTCAGCTCTGCGGTTATTTTCACGACATGGACTGATAATGCAGTATAGGGTTGGTTTGCTGTACCACGGGGCAAACAATGAAATGACATCCCCGCGAGAGGGTTCAGCAGAATTAATGACACTCCAACAATCAGTGGTTTCATTGTGGTGCACACACAACGCGAAACATAACGGGAGTAGCGGTCATTATAGCCATTTATTCCGCTCTTATCAAATCCCAACATCGCAAAGAGTTGCCCGATCTACTCCTCTCTTCCAAGCACATTATCTGTGGCCAACACGGAGAGAACGTCTGCTACAATGGAGAGTAAAATGGTAACAGTAGCAGCGCTCTTTTGCCTAGTCGCCTGCTTCGAGTTTAGGAACAAACGAATTTGTTGGTTTCATTTGTCTCGGCAAACGTGGTGCGGTGGTGATCTGCAGTGCTGTTTCTAGCTAATGATGATGACATAAGTTGTCATGGTGCAGGGGCTATTCTTAGCGTAAGAGTGCCAAGTTACGCTGGCATTGTTACAAACAGCTGCGCTGTTAGGCAGCTGGCTGGTCACTGGCGCCACCGCTGTGAGCAATTCTCACTAAGGGAGCTTACAGCAATTTATACCAGGAAATAATGTTATATTATCAAACACGAGGGCCTAGACGCCGATTGAGTACAACGCGATGGCGTAATGGGGCCCCGTTCGAATCACCTTCTCACTTATTACAGCCATGGATTTGGTTCTCTATCGACACCTCAACCATGTCCCAAGAAAAGGAACGTAACATGGCCGTTACAAACTATTCTAGAATACCTGGTGCAAGTGCAGCTGCAATGGCGGACATTCCCACTAAGCCACAATTCTTATGCGAATTGATGAACTCCCCTCTGCGTGTCCGTCAGGCAACCGACAAACATGTGCACCTGCACACTTCATTGGTGCTGTTTCTGCTGCTAATGATTAATTATATCTGAGGACCTTTATAATGTGCGGGTTTTTAAGCCAGCCACTGGTAGCGCATTTCACATATTTTCACTCCTGGTGCGATTCTACGCTTTTTAACGTAATATTACATGCGTTAAGGTGACTCCTCAAACTACATGGCAGTCCGATAGGGTCAAGAATCCTATCCCCCCCCATCGCTATTGCCAGCTGTATTCACTCGCCTATAGTGCTACCTGGAGAAATATGAGATATACCTTGATGCTAATACCTGCTTTCGGCTGGGACAGTCTTCCATAGATAACGTTATTGTCCTGGTTTCGTCTGTGCAACAGAAGTAAGCCCAAAGCAATTATCTTCGCCGATGTTCATGGACGTGAAAGGCACATACGATTATTCATCGCCTGAAGCCATTCTGGCTGCCTTGGGAAATATTTGATTTGGGGCTCGTGCTTACCAGCAAATTGACAGCTATTTGAAGGGCAGGACCTTCTTCGTGCAGACTGTAGATGGCTCAACAACACAATTGAACCTGCCACGGTTTGCCTCAAGGTGGAGTTTTGAGCCACACACTTTGTAACCTTGCGCCTCTCGGCCTCATATACGCACTTCCACGGTTTGATTATAAATATATGCAGATGACATCTGCATCTGGGCGCCAGGGTCGATGCACCTCCACTGACGTGACAGGCTTGATAGAGCGGCCGCACTAACATCAAATTACCTTTAAGGACGAGACTTGAGCTGTTTTCGGAGAAGTGCTCACTTGTGGACATACGGGCTCATCGCGTTGCGTGATGGGCTCGTATGTCGTTGAAATCCACGGACGAGCTATCAGTAATCAGACAACCTACCGCTTACTTGAAGTAATAATTGATTGAGACCTGTCCCAGAGCCCTCATATCACCTGTGTGACAGAGAAACTGACCGTGATCACCCACATCCCAAGGCTTCTTGCTTGGAAAATCGTGGGGTGCATCTGTAAGGGTGGTGTTTCAATATTAAACCTTTCTGCTCCTCAGTTTCATGCGCTACAGCTTACCTGTGCTTTGCAAAACCCGGAGAATAAACGTACGTGTCGTCCAGTCGCTGCAAGCTCAAGCACTGACAAAATATGCCTTGGCCTTCCGAGATGCGCATCCACAGCAGCGACGGTATCATCATGCATGATCATCCATTCACTCCATACAATCGAGTCGATGGTTTGAGAATCCACATAAGACATTTTGCTCGGATTACATCGCACCATCTCGCCTCCCTTCCTACTCATCGGTCCACATTCTACGATCAGCGGTACTGTAGCCTCGTATCGCGCAGTGCTTTTCTCGAATTTGACGCATGCAGAAAGACCACAGTTACCGGTTTGGTGTCTACATCCTCTGGGATATCACCAAACCATTCCCTGAATCCACAAAAAGAAACAGTCGTCATATATAGCTCTACAACCCACCACACTTCTGTTCCTGCATGAGAAACACTGCGGACGCCATGGCGTTTACAGGGACGATCCTGTTTCTTCAGCAAGCTCAGAGGACAGTGGCTATTCCCGCGAAAGCTCTCGCCACAAAATTGAAGACAGGGTATTTGGTATCATCGAAGGCTTCAGAAATCGCCGCCACCTGTGCTACACTAGAGTTTGTAGTTGAACATTCAGAAGCATGGTTTATCTTCTCTGGCTCCAAGGTCGCTTTGGAATGTCTTATGTCGCTATTTGATTACGGACGTAATGAGAAGCTATCGTTGTTGATATAAGACTTCTTCACCACAATGCAATCGAGAAACAACCCAGTCTAGTGCCGGGTCATTGTGGTCTATACAGTAACGACCGGGCAGATCAGGATGCCCGATCCGCACATGACAGTGTCCACAGTTGTGCCATTGTGCGGAACCAACGGAGATACAAGGCTCCGTTCGCTGTCTCGTGAACTCACTGGAACTCCCCAACGCTCGTCTACCCAGATTGGATGCTAATCTCTAGCTCCGTCTTCCGTCAGGAATATCTCGAGCTCAGGAGACTTTTCTGTGCCGGCTGTGACTTAGCGTGGCCTTCACACATGCCTACCTTTTTCGACTGGAATGGCCAACAACTGGTTGGCAATAACTCTACGTTCAATAACTGCAGCTGCGAAAAAAGAATCGCCTATTGTCTGTGTGAGTGTCCCTGTTTTAGTGCGCTAAGACAAGAACTTTCCGATGCGTTAGATAGATTTGATAATTGCGCTTTGTCAGAACGAAGGTTTCTGGAACACTGGCCGAGTCTGTGCTCAGCGGAGGAGGCTTTGAAAGCGTTATTGAGTTTTTTTTCCCGACAGCTGGCCTTAGTGACAACTTTTAAGCAGTGCCGCATTCTCCTGTCCTTTCCCACGCCTTTTTCTTGTCTTTTTTTGTAGCATCTTTGCTCTATCATGGTTTAACCATTTACCCTTCCCCCCTCAAAGGGTAGCCAACCGGTCTAACTCGCTAACCTCCCTGTCTTTCGCTTGTGTCTTCCTTCCTTCCTTCCTACCTTCCTACCTTCCTTCCTTCCTTCCTTCCTTCCTTCCTTCCTTCCTTCCTTCCTTCTTTACTTCCTTCCTTCCTATGTAGGGCATTTTCCCGAAACAGTTTCAAGCACTGGCGTTGTTCTGTGGTAGAGAAAGAAACAAAGAATATTCCTCAGTCTGTCTCCTTATTGAAGCATGGTTAAGTAGGTAAGCTCACACATCGTGTGTTTTTAGACTCAGAGCTTCTTTGAGTCTATCTTGTTTTACATTTTCTTAGTTTTTTAGATGCGAAGCATCTTATGCTCGGGGCTATGTCCGTCCCTCCCGCGTCCCACGTACCTCCCGTGTCCCGGCGTCCCGCGTCCGGCCACTCTCATGAAGTAGGGAAGCACCCACTATGCGAACCAGAACACTGTAGTACAATATAAGGCCGTCAACCACCACTACAGTCACCAGAGTCATGGCCGAGAGCACTGAGAGGCTGCTTAGCAATGGCTAGGCAGGTGGTGTGTGTCGCCCAGGTTGACTCCATTCCTCGATCTTGCTTGCGTGTGTTTGGGGGGAGGGGGCGGGCTTAGTCCGTCCCTCCTTCCCGCACCACCACAGCGCATGCGCGTCGCCTCCCCCTCTCTCTCTCCTCTCCTACGCTCACCCCCTTTCTCTCCTCTATGAGTACTCTACAGAGCGGCGCCCGCGTCCTGCACCTCCCCTCCCCGTCTCTCTTCTCTCCTACGCTCACCCCCCTTTCTCTACTGTAGGAATCGTCTACTCCACGGAGCGGCGCATGCGCGTCCTCTCCCCCCTCTCTCCTACGCTCAACCCCTTTCTCGGCAGTAGGAATCCTCTACTCTACGGAGCGGTGCCCGCGTCCGACATCCCCACAGTGCATGCGCGTCCCCTCTCCTCTCCTACGGTTCCCCCCCGTTCTCTCCTCTAGGAATCCTCTACGGAGCGGTGCGTGACAGGTGGTGCGACAGCTGCATACTCCGCTGGGGGGCACCTCGGTATAAAAATGACGGAGCGCGCCGCGATGAGCGCCCGGGTCCGCTGCCGCGAAACGAGAGCAGTGACGTTTCTCCCGCTCAAGCTAACCATCTCCCCGCGGCTTCGCATCCACACATGGTTCCCTTTAGCGGGAGATGGGGAAGTTTTAGATGCGAAGCATCTTATGCTCGGGGCTCTGTCCGTCCCGCCCGCGTCCCGCGTCCGGCCACTTTCATGAAGTAGGGAAGCACCCATTATGCGAACCAGAACACTGTAGTAATATGAAGGCCGTCAACTACTACTACAGTCATCAGAGTCATGGCCGAGAGCACAGAGAGGCTGCTTAGCAATGGCTAGGCAGGTGGTGTCTGTCGCCCAGGTTGACCGCATTCTTTGATCTTGCTTGCAGGTGTTTGGAGGGGGCTTAGTCCGTACCTCCTTCCCGCGTCCCACACCACCACAGCGCATGCACGTCCCCTACCCCTCTCTCTCCTACGCTCACCCCCCTTTCTCTCCTCTAGGAATCCTCTACTCTACGGAGCGGCCCCGGCGTCCCACACTCACTACGCACATGCGCGTACCCTCCCCTATCCTCTCCTACACTCACCCCCCATTCTCTACTCTAGAGAGAACGTCGAACGTTACCTAGAGAAGGCAATGGCACAGTACACACAGACATACAGCCACACGCCCTTCGCGCTTGTGGGTGACTTCAACGTGGATATAACCACGAACGACTGGCTCGTCCACCACATGATAGACGTGTACTCGTTGCGACGCATTTCCGACGACAACCGACAACCATAAGGGGAACGTGCATAGACCTCATCTTCGCAAACTTCACAATGAAAACTCTTCAAAAGCAACCCTTGACGCTACACTGCACCGATCACAAGGCCGTCGTCTTCAAAGCGCCCCGTGCACCGACGCAAGGAATCGCACACGTTCCCTAAATAGACACGCAACCGCCACATTATCCGTCTTCTCTTATACATTCTCATTTATCCTTTCAATAAAATTCTCGCTCAAGCTATCCATCTCTCCGCTGCTTCGCATCCACACATGCTTCCCTTTAGCGGGAGATGGCGAATTTTTTTTGCTTTTTTTCGTAACAGGCCTCTCTCTTTGTCTATGTTTAGCGCCAGAGGGTAAATAATAAATGTTCATTTCACTATTTATTGACGCATCCTCTGGCAGTGTTTCCTGCAGTTCTTGTGTCGAGGAGGTATGACATGAAGGAGGTGAGATGTGCGAGGCTTCTCACGGACGCGGTGCGCGCTCCACGCATTGCTGAGAATCTTGCATGGGGTAAAAGGGACGACATCTTTCACGATAATTAGTGACTAAGAGGGCAGAGAGAGATTCGGACAACTGTGCGCATCGTAATAAGAGGCCGGATAACTCAAGGTCAAACTTCAGATATATTACGCGCTGTTTAATTCACATCTAATGTATTGCACCCTTGTATGGGCCACGACAAGCAAAGCAAACATAAACTCATTACTCTGCAAAAAAAAGATAGTCCGCCAAATTGGAAATATAAACCCGTTCGGAACAACGCGTGAAGCTATCGAAGAATTCAATATAATACGAGGTGACAACCTTTATACATTTCGTTTACTGCACACGCTTTATTTCTCAAATAGGGAGCTCTCCAAATTCATTAGATCACTGTCGTGCCTAGAGCGTCGTGTCATTACAGTTTCCACAAGAAATACAGACATTTGGTTCGTCCCGCGTTTCCGCACTACGTATAGATACCAAGCATTGGCTAACAACGTTCCCACAACACTTAACACGCACGAAAGTACGATCACCTGCAACAAGAAGCAATTACACCCACATTTCTGCTATCTGGAGTGATAGGCGCATGCGCAACAAACTATTTTTATAGTCTATTTCATATTTTTATTGTCTAGTGTAAATACATTGTATCATGTTACATCTTGTTATCTTCCATTATATTAGCTATACGTATGTATGTGTGTTCCCGTAAATGTATATATGTGTGCTGTTAAGTGTATAGGTGTCAATGCATAAGATGGTCTATCCACGGTGTGCAATGATTTCTGGAAACCCTTTTTTATTACACATTTATAATATGTATTTTGAAATAATCAGTTCTGAAATCGTTTTTGAATTGGTATGTATTGTTCATGTTTTCTTTTGTACTTACGCGTTATGTAAATTCAATCATTTCCGCACTACTGCCATGTGTATGTACAGGTCAACAGGGTCTTTGACAAGCCGTTCTCACGGCTTTTAGCCTTGGCGACTATCCAGTTTCGTCTGGTAAATAAAAATTTGATTTGAAATTGAAATTGGATAACAATGAAGAACACAGTGGGTATGCCACCGCCCGAAGAGGCGAAAAGGTGAACCGCTTGCTCAATGCAAGACGACGGAAAGGGAGAGCCATCTTTTGTGAAGGCGCGTAACCATGGACCTGCGGTGTGGCGGCCGCTGAATGTGCACGTAGAGAGCCGTGTGTGTAAAACGCGCCGGCTCGTTGTCGGCGGGGTGGACAGCGATTTGCTAAATGTTAAAGAAAAGAGAGCTGAACATATGTCCAGCACTTTTGTTATTAGGCTGTGTGCAGGCGTAATGATAAACAGTTGCAAAAGCTACGTCCACTGTACTGTTCGCGGTGCGTATTTGACTTGCCAGTGACGGTGGCAGGCCCGTGCTACGGGGGATGGGGAAGGGGTCAGTAACCCACGTTGGTGCTCTCACTGTTTTCCACGTGCATGGACTGCCAGAGCCGGAAGCGTCACTGACGGGCTCAGGCATGAGCGCCCGCCTATGACACCACCGGGATTTTAATTCAAAGGAAATTAGGGCTCCTTCGCAGCAGTGACTACTTAAAGAAAATAAACCAAGCCGTCAGCATTAACCGCTATGCTTGATGACACAACGTAAGCGTTGCCGTGCATAATGTGTACTATCACGACTTCCCGCCGTTTGACAGGCACATGCTTAGTGCCTATCCTAATCTATCGCTGTATATTATTGCGATAGCAATTATATGGACACTCGTGGCAGGAGACGCAGAGGCGTCATTCCACGTGCCGCAGTTTAAAAGAAAAAGAAGTATCAAACAGCGTGGAAAAGTCAAACAATCATACAATCAATCCTTGGCAAATCCCCCTGAGTGGGTATGAGCCATATCAGACGCAACAACAACAGCGTCGGCTTCTGCATTATGGACACTCGCAGCGCATTGCTCAAATACAAACACGTAACAACTGCGACAGTTGTTAGTTCGCGCTTGTCCTGTGTATACCTATGCGTCCTTTTCGAGCGTCCTTCTAAGTGCTGGGGCGGCGCGTTGCAAGTATCGAGCTGCTTGTCGTTCTTCGTGTTACAAACTAATTTTTTGCTATCGCATTCATTGCTTCGCCCTAGTGGCTAAACTGCGACTTACTTTGTGTAGCCACGCATACACCACTCGAATGCCCGAGGAGTAGCAAGTTGTGTGCACCCTGCCTCTCTGCTCTCTACATGCCAAGCCGAGACGACATATTGGAGCTTTAGTTTACGTTTCGCCGAGCCCATGCAGTTGGTTCTTGCGCTGGTAGCCCTGCCCTGCAATACTTACCCCTCGATATATATTAAATTAAATTAAATTAAATTAAATTTAGCTTTATTTCAGGTGTTCCCTGAGGAGACAGAGGGTAAAGGCTTTAATCGCCTTTAATAGCCTATATATATATTCATATATATATATATATATATATATATATATATATATATATATATATATATATATATATATATATATATATATACATATATATATGCGGGTGGACCTATAATCGACGACGTCTCGTTATTGAACAGTTCCGACGTCAATATCGATTATAGGCTCTGATTAAGATGGCTTCCACGCCCTTTTATTTGCACACACCCTGTCCCTTTCGGCCAGAAAGTCTGGGTGATTAAGAGCTGTTTGGCGGATGCCATTGCTGCACGCGGGAGACCTTCTTCGGCAGTCAAAGCCATTATAATCCTCACCCGTAAACAGGAAGTGTTTAAGTGCTATATCTTGATAAAGAAGATCACGAAATTACTGCGAGGGAAAGCCAGACACATCACGTGTATCGCTATATGTATGATGCTCCGTATGGGCGTTCTGCAGACAAAAAGAAAACGAAAAAGTAACGAAATAGTAGGTTGCTACCCTCTCGGTAGTTACTGCATCAGCGTGGCTGTGACGTCGCAGCATATGAGTGCGTCTTAAAAGAATTGAAAGGCGGCGTTTTATTTTTCAAAAAGAGCCATATGCAGAAACCGAAACTAGGTTGAATTTGGCGGGAGCGTGATGCGCGCCTAAGTATCTTTAATTTGTAAAACCGTTAGGAATCAATATGGGGCAATTCCTGATTGTAATGTGAACTCAAAAAGGCAGTTTCTAATAAAAAATGAGGCAGATCCTGCATCTGTTTCAATCAAACTGAGTCACATCCATTAAATCGGTGCTGTGTCAATAATCGTGACCAAAACAACCAACATGGTCTCATCCAATCCGTTTCAGTTGTGTCCTAGTTGCTTTGGTTTCGTGTTTACGTTCCACAATTGATTTTTCTGGGGCGAGTAGGCACTTACTGAAGGACATGATGTTGTAGGGCAAAACTCGAATATAAAAAGCCGACCGTGCTATTTCTTTTTGCCTTATTGTTTACTTTGCAGTTTAGCGCTGAAGTATCGTGTCCTTCTTCAGCTCCAAGACGGTATATTTGAAACGAGACATAAGAAATGAAGGTACTGGGCACCGATCTATTCCTTCAAGGAGAAGTGATCTGAAACGGCACAGCATACAACGAGCTCACACGAAGAAGAGCTAGAGCACTTTTCAAGGCGTTCAACGGATGCCAGGAACAGGAAAACACTGCTGACAGTTCAGAATAGTGCTCCTTTTGCCAGGAAAGACCACTCGCTATTCAAGTCTAGTAATCCCCATTACGAACATGCGACGAAGCACGGTACCGACTGGAAGCAAAATGATTATGTTAATTTTATCGCAATATAATGCTATACCATGCCTTCGAATCGTTTGACTTCTTTTACGAGCTAATTTAAGCCCGAAATATTCCATTCTATAGGAGCCAAATACAAGTTTTACTCCTGAATATCGACGATATTGGGCCATATAGGTCTTAGCCGTAATATAGCTTTGAGGTATTTAGGGGACAGGAACACACTGGCAAAATATTGTTGGAGGCGGCCCGAGCATAGTGTCAGTAGCAGAAATGGGCGTTTTTCTCAGGTTCAGTAAAAGTGCATCTGCCTCTTTCAAAAAAAAAAAAAAAAAAAGAAAGAAAGAAGCAACGCCAAAACCGTTTTTAAAATTGCTTAGCCGCCTCTATAGATTGCGTTTCGATGGAACCATGCGATCGACTAACCATTCTTCATGAGTCTTGTTTCAGATTGAAAGTAGTGAAGTCAAATTCACATATTGCTGCAGCCGGGTTGTATATAGACTATCTTCCACGGTATCTAGGGTCGCGCTACTTCGTTACATTCAGATGTCGCAAAAATATGAAGTGAGCTAGAACGAAACATTTGATCTTGATACCACCACTGAAAACAACAATAACAACGGTCCGAATACACGTGTGCAGCCTGTGTTGAGTGTTCCTGTAAAGACAGCAATTACGACACGCAGAAATCTCTCTATATTCGCCATGTTTTTTATGCATTAAGGTCGAACCACATGCAGCGTTTTCGCCAGCATTTTCTGGCCTTGCGCCTCTCGGCGTCGTCACATAAACGTCGCCAGAGAGGGCGGCCAACCACATAAGCGCCAACCCAGCGTCGCACAATCTAACCATAGGAAGTGAAGCTGACACCTCGCAAACCTGTGTACATTTCCCGTCAATGGACCAACAAGAAATATTCATGATTATAGCTTTTATGTCTCACTTGCAGCTTTTCTGTGCGAAGAACGTGTAACAGTGCCAAAGGTCTGTTTCCCCCTATTTTACATGTAGCGCCAGCTCTTGTCACGAGGCTGCTCAATAAATACGCTCTGGTGTAGGTTCGTATAACCAAAAACCGATGACATATCAGTCATCAAGAAAGGAGATACGAGACCATTTGTGTCCACTTAATCCCCAACACTAAGTATATTCAAACAACACATAAATATAACAAATAACAGACAAAACATCAGAACATGCAAAAGAAAAGGAAGCTAACAGAAATCGGAAGTGGTGAAACAACGCGAACGGTGCGTAGAAATCAATGTTCAGAAGAAAGAGACCGTTTGACCATTTAGTGGGACACGGAGCTTGTAGCAGAGGCTGTGGATGCAATGCATAGACGCACTCACGCACACGGAGATGGCTGAGATGCGGTACAGACGCTCACTGGGATGGACGGAAGCGTCGGCGAGTTGAGGTCAATGGCCGGACGTCCTTTCGGCGTTCGCCAGATGCACACTCTGGTAGACAGTGGAGACGTTGGTTTTTCCTGGCCAACACCAGGCGACGAGAAGCTTGGGACTGGCAACCGCGAGACGCTTGGAAGAAGGTTGAGTACGCGCCAAGGTGGGAGCCCGCAGCGGCCGTTGCACGGGTACTCCGCCGGCCGCCACTCCCGCTCCCTGGACACCTTCACTCAGACACGTTCCGACCACGTGCCCCTAGCTTCTCCGTTCTGCACGCTTGGCTTTTCTTCTCAGTCCCCGTGGAGGCTCTTCATTGAACCAAAAATGGCCATGCTCATACGTGCTACAGTCGCGAGTCATCTTCGTTGTCTTCTTCGGTTTATGTTTGCGTTACGCGCTTTTCAAACGCGCACTCACTCATCACAGCTATTGAGGTTAAGTAGAACCACAAACTCCTAATATATAGCCTCTGAGCTTGAAGTTGTCGCAGATATTTGAGGCCATGTATTCGGAAATTACACTCATTGCTGCTAAGCCTGCCTTCGAACTTGACTATGGCTCTCGGAAACAGTTTAAAGCTATCGCGAGCGCTTTGCTGTCGAAGCTTTCAGGGAACAAGCTAAGACAAATACATGCATCAGAACTTGCGCGCCACACAGTGCACGGCGACGAGTTCATAGATCTGAGGTTGGCGGCAGCCATTTCGGCAGCAGCGACGATGCCATTACATTGGCGGAAGTCGCTGCCAGCCACGCGCTGATTGGTTCGTCGTCTATCGAACTGCTTCTAGCGTCGACGCCGACGTTGCCGATGTATGGGACGTCCAGAGGTGGATGTTTCGGCCACCGTCACGGGTACCGTCTGTGCCGAATGACGCAGGCGAACAAAACGCAAAAAAAGGAAAAATAAATAACGCCGGCCTAAATAAATAAATGTGGTTCGGCCTTTATTCGTGTCTGCTCTGTAAGAAGTCCCCCCCCCCCCCCTAGAAATGATTTGACGACGACAACTAAGGTCCTGCCTTTAAATGCGCAAAGCGTTTCCTGCACTTACACCATCGGTGGTTTCAACGCTCTGTCTGACCTCGAGTGACGTCACGACGCGCACGCTCACGATTGGCGTCAACCTACAATCCCGCTGGATAAACGTCGCCAGCAATTATAAAAATGGGCCGATTTGAACTCTGCTCCTCGATAGCACCGAATCGCTGTGGTCTATATACACCAGGGTTTTATACCGGATAAGGCAGAATAGAACTCCTTTAACAAGTTCGCACGCGTGTGCTAAGTGCTTCGAGGCGCCCATTTTACTTTTCTAAACGCTGATGGAGGGTCCCCGAGTCGCCATACGATCCAACGAAGGCACAAGAAAGTACATTAAGGAATTCTTCGTCAACGACGACTAAGGAGTGCTGTAGGATTTGTCCTCGTTTTGAGAGATTAGAGATATTAGAGGATACAAATGTCAGTTAAGTGTATCTCTACATATCTAAACTGCTCAGATGCTGTGCGCGTTGGCTGTGACAGACACGGAAGGATGCGTTTTAGCTGTAACTTTTTGTCGTCCTGTCCTTTCCAAATCCTTCTCTTGCCCTGCACGGTGCACCACGATCATTGACAACCCCATCCTTTTTCAAAAGTACGGCAGTCGTCAAAAGGCTCGACTGGCATCTTCGTATTGTCATCCACATAACGGCGTTACTCAAAAGGGGTTCCAGACGCTCTCATCGCGATCGATTCATCTCAATAGACATCTTTCAAGCAATCCCAGAACGCCCCGCGGGCGCGCGGAGCACTATGGGAAAAGTTTGTACGCCGAGCGAGCCGGCTGGCTAGCTGTGCCGTCGCTCGCTGCTTTTTGCGCCGTGGGAGCACGAAACAGAATGTGTATACGTCGCCGCTTATTGACTGTTATTAAATCCTAAATACTACACATGTCCGAACGCTCCTGCATGTATCTCTATGCATGAAATGATGAAATGTGAAAGGAATAACTGGTCACTCAGCGTAGGTATTTACGAGTGGATGTATGTCGGATGGAACAGTTAAGCGGCATTCAAGTTATCGAGTGCCGATACATGTAGTCAAAACGTACTATCGTGAGCTATGTGAAGTGGAACACAGATATGTATACAGATTATTATTTGATTTTAATTGGCAAGTCACGCGCTGTACAAAGAAGTGAACACATTTTATACGTGTTTAATGAAGAAGGGATGGGTCTAAAATTCACTTGCCCAGTGCCTTGCTCTAACAATTGGCTGTTTCTTGGTACATGCCTTTTAAAGTTTCACCGCGAAGCATGTTTGCAGGTAGTGTTCATCGAAACCGGTGTTTCATTTCGCGTCGGCGCATTCGAATATTGTTTAACGAGGAATTGTGATGTCATGCTTACGTGCGCGGGCCAGTCGATAAAAACTTCTGCACATAAGCTAAGCAGTATATCTTCCAGCTGCAAATTGATCACTTCAAGGAAGCGGTGTATCCTGTGTATCATCGCATCGGTTTGCCAAAAGCTCATTCGCATTGCAATAAGGACGTTCTCCACCCGTGAATAATGAAGAAACTAGAATTATTGCAGTTATTCCATATATTCATAAGAAGCCGCCCGGCCTCAAAAATGCAGGGAAGCGATATGGGGAGACGGTTGTGTTTTCCGTAACAAATGCACTTAGTCGCACTTGCTCTTTAGAGCACAAAAGGTCGCAGGGGTCTGCAGTGGGCAAAAAAAAAAAATGCGGCCAGATGCTTCCAAATTGTTTCTTTTTTTTTCAATTTTTGTGTAGGAGTTGTTAATCGAATTCCTGTTTCATGTTCTCACGTGTACATCGGCCAGGCGTACTGGTCAATGTATTAACACGTGCCTCGGAGCGCATCGAAATTCATTGAATGGAGCCGTTTTTCCATCTCGCCTCGCATTGTCAGTGATGCAAATCTAATACAGTCTTCGAAAGAACATTAATTTTGTATCGTCTTCCTAATCAGACCACGCGAGCAATCTCGGCGACCTATCACATGATAAAGAACGCAACGCTTTGCGTAAATCAACCTTCTCTATCGTTGCAAGACAAGGAATTCAACTTTATTAATCGACTGTTGACACGCTCCTTGGCTTTTAATTTTGTCACCCTCAGCTTTACTCCAGTTAATTCTTGTATCTCATTGTGCCATACTTTTAGGTTTTCATGCGTTTTACTTATACATTTTTAGAGCGTTAAATCTTTTGTTTTCACCAAGCGATGTCACGTCATCATCACTTCCCCTCTGTTCAGGTCATTTGTTATGTTACAACCGCCTTTTGTTTGCTCGTTTTTTTTTTCGTTTACAATTGGTTTTTCACATGTGCAAAGCTCAGCGAGATTGGTGCCACGTGTTTTCCGATCTGCGTTTGGCCGCTATCTTGGGCTACCTTCTTATCCAGCAATGATAGTAATTTTGTCGGCACATGCGAGATTGAAAAGATTGGTCACGTGTGCAGGTTCCTGCTTGAAATATCTGTTCCTTGCTTCCAAGAAAATAAACAGTTGGCAGTCTGCGCTGGTGGTATTCTGAATGTTTTCTTACTTGTTTCCTCGTCTTTTCGCGCAGTTTACGAAAGTTTGTCTTAAAATAAAGTGGACTATCCATTATGGAAGCGGACGGAGAGACGATTCGCTGTCATGCCGCAGGGCATGTTTAAAGACAAGGCCAGACAAGCTGTTTAAAAGAACTTCAGACCTGTTGAAGGAAAAGGAAGGAACAGGAGAGAAAGGAAAGGCAGGGATGTTAACCAGTCTAGAGGGACCGGTATGCTACCCTACACTGGGGAAAGGGATGGGGGGAGTTTTAAAGATAAAGAAAGAGAGAGGAAGGAGGAGATGAGAGCACGCACACACAAAGTCACATATCTCAGTGTCTTGGTAACGCGATTAGTCTATAACCGCCGGTCCAAGTCTGTTGTCTTCAGGAAGTTGAGCACCGCCTTCGTCGCCTTTACCCGCGCTGATCTCTCCAGACCTGTTGACTTCAGCGCGAAGCTTCAAAGAAGACGGCCAATTAAGAAGCTCAAAGAAATGAACCTCGATGCCGTCGCAAATTCTGTTTCAAAATCGGACAAAGATTCTCTGAAAAAAAAAATGCGCTTCTTGTGTGTACGTGTTCTATGTTTCTAACGTGTTATCTTCGCGCAGTTTAAACATGTCCTCAAAATTTATGAACCAACTAGGCGAACAACATGCAGTGCTCTCCACAGTCTCTCCATGGCATCCCATGTTTAACAGAACAAGCTGAAGAAAGTCCAGTTAAATGTGGAGCTGATTATATTCATTTGTTTTTTTCTTCATTCTTGAAAGCAATTTATCATCACATAGGGTAGGGACCCGGATCCGCGCCCTGCTTACAACAAAACCTTTCCTCCAGTTTTTCCATTGACACCTTTTTCTTATACAGCTGAAAGCCTGTAAGTAGTTTTTATGCTTCTAGAAGAGATAGGAAGACGGTGCACGCGAGAAGAACATAGTCGTACCTCCTGGCTTGGTAGGATTTTTTTTCTCTGTTTCATGTCTTTCTGCGTACTTATTGTGTTTTTTTTTTTGCACGCGCAATATGTGTATGTGTATACTTCTGAAGAAGTGGGACAGTTCGAACTTTTTAAATATTTATTGGACTAGGTGACCCTAAGGTTTTGCATGCTTTTTAATATGGGAGCAAATATTGTATAAGTGCGCGAACAAAGACCTTCCGCCGGTTTCGTCACCACCGTCATAAAATTTATTCGCGAAACGATAAATTACTTCATATTTGACACACTGCTCTGTTGGTGCGCTGACGTACGCTGCTTCAATTCTCTCGTCGCCAATGCGCAAGAATTTGAAGAATTCTTGGTTATCAGTCTCGTTCTAACCGTGATGCGTCTGTCAATGGTGCGTATAGTTCTATCTATATCACTAACTCCTCGCTGTAGTGCTTCGTTGCAGAGTTTCAATAAAATTCTGTCGCACTTTGCTTATATACTGACACAGCCACAGCGAATGCGGCGCCCTGTCTACAATTTTACGCGCCATTGTAAACTGACTACCCGAATGTGAATAAAGCTTTAAGAATGCGATCATCTTTCATGCCTTCACCAAACCGCCGGCTGAATTCAGATTAAAGGGCTATAAAATAATTTTTGCTGCGTAGGAATACGTTAATGCGTAATTAAAGTAAACGTGCAGATACCTGCAGTAGGACGTCTACTTGGGCGAGTTGGTATCGGTTCATATTTCAATTTAACTGCGCACAGCAAAACAAGCGGACTGATCGGTGAAGGAACGACGCACACAACAGCACTTGTTGTGTGCATCGTTCCTTCACCTATCAGTCTGCTTGTTTTGTTGTGAGCTGCTAAATTGAAACACAGATGCCTGTTGCTTTTATCAAAATTAAGAGAGTCTGGTAGAAGGAAAGGCTTCAACCATAGAAAAACCATGGCGAGCTTATCGTGTATAAAAACGTGTGCCTGGCCAGCATTTATTATATTTGAACGGTAAAAAATTCATATAACACCGCATGGTTGCATTCTTCTGTGCGCCATCACCTCAATTTGCGTCCTCTCCAAATTCTTTTTTACGCTCACTAATCTGCATATTCAGCGTGAGTTGCAATAGTGAAGCTAAGCTGTTGTTTTTCTTCGCTGGCACAGCTCTGTTGGGTCATGTTTTCTCACTTTAACCTTACTTATTCTCCACAGAATGGCAATCACCAAACGAAAACATAAAACATGCTCCGGGCTCCAGGGGATCAATATGCCAGAAAATATAAGTACAGATTGCTTGAACGTTTGAGAAAGCAACTCGCAATGCATTTGTAGGGAGTGGCGTTTCTGATCTTTCGATCGAAACATATTTGCCATGCGTGCTGTGCTATTCATCGCAGTGTTTTTTTTTTTTGTTTTTTTATTCGTGCATGAAAAATAATCGCCAAAGTCATTTCCCACAATGATACCGTCGAAAACATGGTGCGAAGCTCTGACCATTCGGCTATTCACCTCGTGTGCGACCGATGGCGGCGCTGCGAACGGCACTCCGGTGACGCAAGGGCGGGGATTCGGCTTTTGTCGTCTGCTACGCTCTGGCTAAAACAGAAGCATTTTCTTTATAGTTCGCTCGCGTCGCACGGCGTGCCTCGACTACTAGCTGCATTTTCTTCTTATGATATTTTTTGAGATGACTGCTAGCATTACATGAGTTTAAGAAACGTTACCATTTAACATATATTCTGTATACCGATAGCCATCGCGGTCAGGTTCATGCCCCCGAGTTCGTAGCGTCGCTCACTGGGCTGGATGGCGTTGAAATAGCTTACGTTAAGCGCGAACGCTCCCACCAAGTGAGTTAAAGAGAGTCTCCGCTGCTTTGAAATCGCAGCGCGATCAATTTTGCGGCTTATTCGCAAAAAACAGCGTTGTGTAAATAGACTTGAGATGAACGAAAATTCATGCTCCACTCCCAATTGTAGTCATGTGGACTTGTGCAGACACGACAGCCGACAAAATGAAATCGATAAGTTCATCAACCAGCGGGTTATTGCGGACCTCTAGCATAGATTGGGCGAGCTGGATGCAAATAAGATAGCTCGGAATGAAACGCCAGCAGTGGCGCGCGTGGTACAGTTCACCTCTCGACTCTTATGATTAGAGATAGATACGTTCATGAGCCGCATTCATGTTTTCGATCGTGCAGTGCTGCCTACTCGACTGTGCGAGCCTGCCAATGGTAATGACAGGATGGCGCGCACTATATTTCTAATGCTTGGGCAACGCGATCCGCTGCAGTGTTCGCGTTTCACTTTACACCGATAGTACAGCTTCGTAAACATTAGGAAAAATCGGTGAATGTGTCCAGGAAGAGGAGAAAGAGAGCTCTTTCCCACCATTCTTTTGGCCCCTGTGGCTGATTATTGTGATTCTTTACCGTGCTGTAACAAGATTGAATATTTTAAGGTGGGAGCCTTAGATTCCACATAAATTGCGAAAATTGACCGTCAGCGTCCCGCGTCGCTAGCGTCAACACGAGTGATGCGAAAATTCATCACATGATCACGTCATCGTGACATCACAGACCGACAAAATTTGTGACGTCATAACGTCATGTCACATGATTACGTCATCACATGACATCGTCGCTTTGCATTGCCTCCGTGATTGGTGGGCCGATCTCGGAGGCGATGCAAAACCAGGTGATGTGTAGAAAGCTTCAATGCAAAACCACGTTACGTCCAGAAAACATTCGGAGGGGGACGGCGAAGGAACAATACATCGACTCAAGAAAAAGATGGCTTTCGCCTTCGAGTCAACTTAGGCAAATGCATAAGGAACTCGAGTCTCTTTAGTACAGTGATCGCACCAAGCCACATCAGGAGTCGACCGTTGAGACTGATTTACAGTATTTTATTGCAAATACATCTGCTTTCGATGCGAAAGCTTTATATTTATCAACGTTAGTATGATTACACTCATTCTGTTCAGCATATTTTCAGACCACCGTGAACGAGTGAAGAAATGTCGATTTATTAACGTAAGGATTAAAATATGTTGCAAAAAAAAATAGAACAATAACAAAAGAAAATCACTCCGGACAACTTACCGATATTTCATATCTCCGTCGTGCATCCCCTTTAGACTGACCCTGTTTATTTCGTGTTTCAATTTAAAGTACTTACGACGCGCTTACACAGCAGCTGCTAAAAATGTGTATTTAATCAAACGTTGTTGCCGGTAACGCCACTTAATTTATTTGAATGACATCACACGTCGTTTGTCATGCTCCGAACATATGAATTGAATCGAAGCAGCAGGCTTGGCAACCGAACACGCGCAGCACGCGGTATACATTTATTGCGCTTTAACGCAGACATGGAAGCTGAAGCCCGAACGCTGAAGTCAGTTATCGAAAACGGGCGGGAAAGCCATTTTGAGTGCGCCACGGCCATATAACAGTCGCGAAAAGAAATCGTCGCCATGTAAGCGCATGTACACATTGATTGCTAGCAGACGACACCAGGAGCAATTGACACAGAACGCGCTCCTGACGGCAACTCCGCTATATTTCGCTGAGCATTTTGCTTGAAAATTCAGTACAAATTGATTTATGAACTTTAAATTGTTTCAATAAGTCGAGCAGGATAGACAGGCCGGCAGCGTCGAGCAGCCGTCATGTAGCGAACGCGCGCGCTAAGAGCTGCATCCGAGTCCTCTCCCTGACGTCACACGCGAGAGGGCGCCACTCCAAGATCTCGAGGCGAATTGACACAGGAACAAAAGTTATATGTGGCGCCATAATTGTATTGGACTGCCCTAAGTACGCCATCCAGCATTCGATCAACAGTATGCTGTAGGTATATTTATGCTGTAGGTATATTTATGTTGTGTAGTACACATGCACGTGAAATACAGCGCAACTGTCCTTTTGATCAAGCGGACGATCATTTAGGCCTAGAAAGCAACAAAGAACTGCTTTCTCGTCTGCTACACACTCCAGACGCCTTATCATTCGTTCTCATCACAAATTAAAACAGACGACACAACATCCGGAAGCGGGTACGTCGTCTGCTTTCAACGGTTGCTCGCGTTTTCAATCTGTCAACGAAACTGCTAGCGTATAATCAATCAAGCATCGCGCGATATGTAACTTACGGGCTGTACACACAAGTGTGCCGATGAAATCGTGCATAAATAAATATGCCTTTAACCTCCGCCATTCCCAGTGCACGCACTTTGTTACGGTCTTCCAATAATGAACGCCAGATGGAATCGCCGTTGCCGTTAGGGCTAATGGAAAGCTTGCAGACAAAATGCAGCCGCCCCGAATTAGAAAGGCTAATTCGTTTTCGTGAGCCCTGCCACAGGCTAAATATATGCACAGTTCGAACCTTCGTGTTTGTTTTTATAGGCGATAGGAAGCTGTGATGAATAATTAATTAGCAAACACCGAGTGGAGAAAATACACACACAAAGAACTCCTCTTTGGTCGCGAGAAACAAAAATCATTACTTTGCCGTTAGGCTTCTCTTTTATCGTTTTCCTTTGTTGTGCTATAGTATCGCTACAGCCACAAACTCGCGTTAGGTGGCAATTTGTGTTCCCCGGTATCAACTTTCGGCTTCATTTGTTTTCAAGTTTGCCGCGAAAGCTCACAGTAATTTCTTTTATTCTTAACTTCGCAGTTCATAATTGCTTTCAGTCTTGCCGAATCGCCTGCTTCCCTTGCAAACTTTCCGCTGGACTCGTAATGGAATCGAAATGGCTTAATCACCCATTCAATTAAAAGGTCATTAAGGGCTCCCTTTTGACTTTACCGTCCGGCTTTTCTGCCTTCATTCACTCTGTGCGACTGATTTACTTTTCTTGCCCTTTTGTACACTTTCCCGCCGACAATCATTAGCATTTTAAAAGGAAGTCTCCCCTCCTACTCTCACTGAACCAAGAACTCTTACAGCTTGGCAGCGTCTCTTTTTTCTTTTGTGCCCTCCACCTCTACACCCAGCCTACTGTCCCCGCTTCGTCTTTTCTAATGCAGAAGCGAATCGTGTTGTTTTTACGCCCGGTAATATTCCGAACAGAGGCGGGAACCCTGATTACTTGTGCCCAGCGTAATGTTTTGGATTCTGGCCTTTGTCCTCTTTCTTTCTTTTTCCTTCTTTTTTTTTTTTCTTTTGATGGAGGCATCACTTCGTGCAAATTGCGGGGGGCGTGAAATTTGCGACTCCCGTGAGTTTTTCTTTCGTTCTCGCAGAACGGTTGCTCTTAGAATGACCTACACTGTAAACGCAAACTAGCCGAATTGGGCGTTTTAAGGGCTTAATACTACCTTCATTTGGGACCGTACTCCCTTAGGGAGTATTAAGATCGGTGTAATAAAGTTCTGCGTCCTCAATTTTACTTCCTTGAGAAATTATGGGGATAAAAGGTGGAAGAAAGGAGGTAAATTCACGATGTGACGCCATTTTGTCAAATGGAGTTCAAGGAACAGAAAACTCCTATTTCACTTTCTCGGGCATATCTTCCCTTTATTTTATCCGAAGCTATAGTGCCTTCAGTGCTGGCGGGCATGTATGCAACTGCGCGGGCCGAAAGAAGTGTTTCTCAAAGTGCTTAATAAAGTCATGAACGTGCTAATCAACGATTTCTTCGTCTCGTCTACTGATGCACATTGTTGTACGGAATGCAGACTACCGCTGAGCTCGGGTTCACGAAGCATTTCGACCACATAATGACTTCGCTTATGTTGTTTTACCATCAAATCGAAGTTAAACTAAAAGTAGGAGCGTGCACACCCTCGATGTGACGTATCGGCACCGCATGCACACTCAGTATACCCTTTTGGATGACGAATAGGGCAGAGGCGGCGTGCCTGAACGCACGGAATAAGATCCGGTGTTGAAAAAACCCGGCGCAAAAAAAAAAAAAAGAAAAAAAGAAACCAAGAGAAACGAAAGAAAAAACGCGACTCTCCTCAAGCGGCTGCTCTGAAAGGGACGAAGCGACAAAAAATGCCCTTGACCTTCGAACGGCGGCGATAAGAGAGGAGCCATCGCACGCATGCGCGCGCGTAGTGGAAAAAAGAAAGCAAAAAGAAAGAAACGCGGGAAGAGAGCCGTGAGAAACGCGAGAAGTTCCGAAATGACAGCGAATACTACCGCAGGCTGGCCCCAGCGGCGTGCGTGAGTGATAGCGAAGCGAAGCCGTCATGGGATAACGTCGGTTTTGTGAAGGACGCCTTTCAACTACCCTGCTATGCGTCGATCATGTGTGCACATTTCATGCCGGCAGCCTTACTGTGTTCTCGTCGCTGGACGTGAAATGCGTGGTTTGACGATAGTGAAACATGCACTGCGTGTGCAATGGTGTGGCAATGGCCCGGTACTGAAGCGACTAAATACTGAATTTGAGTTACAGAATCACTGTGTGAACCGCGAAAGTGCGAGTTGCGAATAAGTGCTAATTGTGGATGTAGATTATTGCTCAGCTACTCTGAAGGCGCTGCTGCACCTGCGTTTGGCTCGCGACAGTACGCGCGCAATAAATGAACTTATTATAGGCGCGTTGCAACGTCCTTGTAACTCGGCCATCTGCATAGGCGTGCACACAGGGGGGGAGTCCGCCTTGTGCATTGACTTAATAGGGAGGGTGGGCGCAGCGACGAGCATAGGCGTGCGCACGAGGGGGGCAGGGGGGGGGGCGGCCGCCCCCTCTAGTCACCTAAGAAGGGGGGCGCAAAATCTACCCCATACATTGACTTAATAGGGAAGGGGGGCGCTGCGACGAGCCGTCGCCCCCCCTGAAGGCGAACCCTGCGCACGCCTATGGCGACGAGCCTTCGTCCTTCCCCCCCCTTCCACCTAAATAGGCACCCTGCGCACGCTTGTGGGCATCTGCGTGAGTAACTTTTATATGCTATGTGGGAGTCGTAGCGGTGAGCGCGCCGGTGGATGACGAGAACGATGGACACAGGCACGCTCGCGGCTCGCGCTTAGGGGCCGCTGACAGTCAGTCGCGGCAGAGTTTTGAAATGATAAAGATGTGTTGCTCAGTGTTTCGTCCTCGTTTCTGAAAGGTTCTGTGGGTGGGAGGCCCAGACCCCTACAATGGAAACGCAAGCGGTCTCGAACAGCTCAGAAGACGGCGCTGCCACGGGACGCGTGCAGCTCGCGGCAGAAACAACGAAAATAGCTCCACATCATACACCCATCGAATGCACATATGTTCGGCCATCTGAGGACACCTTTTGTCACCCCGGTATCCACGAATTTCGGGCGAGTAAAACAGTGTCGAAGTACTGAAGAGGGCACACGTTTAAAAATTTTCTAGCGGCACGACACGACGAACCGAATAGTTCGAAGCTGAAGGTGTTTACCTTGGCCTTCGTGACGCCCCTGAGTTTATGTACTGGGCTTGCGAAAGCGCTAACACATGCCGATGCTCGGGAGAACAAAAGTTTGAGGTGTCGCCGACGACTTAGTAGGTCGCTTTGTACATATATAACCCCGTGCAAAACTACGCAGGCTAGTGGTGGCGCTGTGGTGTAATGGATATGGTGTTTGCTTTCAGTGCGTGTCGTCGCGAGTTCGATTCCTGTGTCGTGCGTGCTTATGCATATGTGATGTTTGTGCATGAATACATCAATGTCCATTTTCTACTATGTCCTAGCGATGAATTGTTGCAAGAAATTTCTCTAAAACGCTAGTATAGTGCCTGAAATACCTTTTTTTTCTCGCCCTCTCTCGGGCTGCGTATAAAGGAGGGTTTTAAAAGCTCTCAAAAGAAGCAGAAAAACTTCCAATGAACTCCGTTCAAGACCCCGAAATGAGTTAAATAAGAACACCAAAGTTACCTCCTAAAGACTCTGCTAATTCCCTCTTTTTGACTCCGTTTAGTTTGTAAACAAACCTTGTTAAGCCTTCTGCACCGCAAATCGACTGTGTATCTCGAAAACGGAGCTGTTTTATCGGCAGTATAAGCTTAGCGAAGCCTCATTAATCAAATCTAAATGAAATACCAGCATTATTTGGGAATGAATGAGTTTAATAATGCAGGCCGACGGCTAGAAAGATTCGAAGTAGACGGCTGTCGCTTCAACAGGCACCGCCATCTTGCCCTGCGTACCCCCCCCTAAAACCTCCTTTGGTAGGGAGTTTTGCCTAGTACCTTTAGGATGCAAGTTAAGAGCCGAGCCCAAAACTCCCAAAAAGGCTCGAACCCGTTTGCTGTGTAGGCAAAGAGTAGGGCTAACTTTTTTGTTAGCTCGGCTTAACCTGCTTGCGGCCTTAATGTCCAACAAGACGGAATGTCCTATAGTGGACATTCAGGCTCGTTGGATTTAGACTCGCCGGTCACATGATCCATCGGACATTCCGTCTCTGTCGGAAAGCGAGTATCCCCAGTCGCAGGAACCAAAAAGTTCGAGCGCGTTCCTGGCGCGTAAAGTTATGGCGCGTAAAATCCATGAATTTAAAAGAACAATTTTCTCCCAACCTTTTTTCAATCGTCATTCTTTAAAAGCAAAGAAGAATTCTTCGAGGGGCGCGTCTATTATATGCCTCGCGGAATATATGGCTCGCGGAATTGAGCTATCGTACCCTCTCAGATACGCATTCAAAATACGTAAGGTATACACCAGCATTCGTGCAACCACCCAACTAGCGGAGATACTGCTCCCTGAAAAGAGAGAGAGAGAGAGAGCAGACGGCGTGCAGTTTGAAGACAAGGCAGACGGCATCGTCCGCACAAACCAGCATCTCCGTATGATTAAGCCATTTGTCCGAATGTATGTGGCGTTGGTGTGGGGGAAAGGCGGAGGAGGCGCTACGGTTTTCTTGCGAGAGTAGGAGTTTGATGGACGATGCGAGAACCACCTACACAGGAAGGGACTATTTGATGGGTGCACTGCGCCAAAGGGACGGGCTCTATTTAGGGAGCTTGTGGCAAGGCGGCAACCATTGCTCCTCGCGTGATTCAGGACGATGCGAGATTTTCACAGCCGTTGTATAGCCGTAGCGGCGTCTGCGCCCCCCCCCCCCCCTCCCGCCTCATTTTCATGCTTCATAGCGGGGGTACTTCGTTTGGTCATCATAGTTGGAGGCAGTGTTGTGCAAGACTAGAAAGGTGATGACGGTAGCGAACTGCGAGCAGGAAAAGGGGGGACACTGAGGGTTTGGCACTGCCTATAGACCTCTTGAACGGATTAAGAGAGAACCACCTGCCAGGCTGTCTGGACTGTGGCACACGAGTACAAAGGCAAACGCACGCGCACGTCACAGCCTCGGCACAGATTTATACCAGAGCGCGGAAGGGATTATGGCGGTACCCAGAGAGACTCCTTTGCAAACATTTATGTTCTAGTAGCAAACGAAACATATACAAGAACGAAGGAGCATTGTGATAAAAGTGAATTATGTGTGAGAAGACGGCATGGGTTTATCGGCTTGGTACTGTTGCGTGATCTCTAGTACTTAGGAGCAGCCAAAGTGATGTCTAATCTCCAAAAATATTGCGCGATATTGTGCACCTGGTCTCTCGTCTTATGTATGGTTGTGCTAAGCGTAGAGGCAGGGACACCAAAAGATATAAAAGCTACGAGAAACAAGAGCCGAATATGATCGTCTGCTACGTCTACTGGAAAGGTAACAAGGAGTACGTGTACGAAAATACGTACACGCTATGGAGCATCAAAATGGCTGCAACCAACGTAGCATAAGGAATATAGTAGCAGTTTGTTGTTCTCTCTTCTCTGACGATGCGAGTAAATTGTGCTGCAAGAGTCGACATCAGGTGGAATTCCCACGACGCCGCTGCTTTAAAAACTCGGAGCGTAGCAGCGAATTCATTTTCAAAACCTTACTACGCTCCTCAGCAATATAAATCTTTATTGCGAGCAAAAGTGTCAGAGAGAGAGAGAGAACTGGAGGAAAAGAATAAATGAAAGACATGGACATTCAGCGGCACAAAGCTTGTTGTTAAACGCCACAGGGGAGACTGTTAAGATCTGCACGTAGGTTTTAGATGTGAAGCATCTTATGGCGAAGCTTAATCCGGTGGTGGTGGTGGTGGTGGTGGTGTGCCGCGTGCCCACCCTTACTGCGCATGCGCAAACCCTTTAAAAAATAAAAATAAAAACCTCCTCTCCCCCTCTCTCTCCTCTAGGCATCCCTGCCCGCGGCGTCTACAATCCCACTACGCATGCGCGTCCCCCCTCTCTCTCCTTTCCAACGCTCTCCTCCCCTCTACGTATCCCTGCCCACGGCGTTCACACTCCCCACTGCGCATGCGTGTCACCCCCCTCTCTCTCCTCTCCTACGCTCCCCCCCTCTCTCGCCTCGCGACGCCGACGCAGGCAGCGTCTGCTAGCGAGTTTCTTGGTTGAAAAAAACCGACTGCTCGCGCTGCACAACCGTTCACTGGCCACCCCGTATATATGGCAATGGATCTTGACCTCCAAGGTGGTGCCGGTGAGAGATTTCTCCTGTGCGTTGTTGAACAATAAAAATTCGCAGCGTGCGCGTTAACTAAAAGCGGAGTGTGGGTCTCTGTGTCCAGTCGGAGCCTTCTGTCTCTCATTGGCCATTAGCAGCGATTGGCATGTTCCAGTAGGAAACACTGCTCCATCACTGCCTGCTTTGCGCCTCCCCAGTTTTCTCTCCTGCGCAATGCTGCGATGAGCGCCAGCGTCAACGCCGCCGCCAGTGTAAGCGTTAGCGCCCGCTGCTTCACATCTACACATGGTTCCCTTTAGCGGGAGATGGTGTAATTTTTTTTTTGTATGCGGTTATAGTGGCTGACTGGGCGAGCTGGTGATTCATGATTCTTGAAATGCGACAGCGGAGCGATACACGCACACAAGAAGACAGATACAAGCGCACGTGCTATCTTCTTGTGTTCCTGCATTTAAAGTATGCGGTTAGATGAGATTGGTCAGACCGCCGGGAGGCGTCCCAGTGAGCTGAAATAGCTCGTGAAAAGATTTTAGTGGCGTCCGTATACACATGTTCTCAATACGACTCCTCAGTACACAACATTGCATATAAAAATATTTAAAGGAGTTCCATGGTGTTTCTTATTATTATATCTTCTTTGTGACACCGGCAATGTGTGGCGGCGTGGTCCGCACACCATGAATACTCTCGCATGGATATACATTAACGTGTTTCGGGTGTTAAGAATGACACAGAAATACACAGGTTACCCACAATCAAGCGTAACAAAGTACTTTGTTCTACCACATTCTTGAGATTAACTGAAATATTTGAAGAGAATGAGATAGGTACATTCCTAGCTGTTGTGCCGTTTAGCCTTTCTGAAGTTTATACATTTTTCGTTGCTAATAGGCGCACATAATATCCTTGCACAAGAAAAAAAATGAAACTAAATTCATTTTTCGTGATGGGCGTGCGGCTCAGATTTGTGGACATATTAAAAATTTTTGTTGAGGCTTCTCTCTCACGGCAGATGAAAGCGATTTTTGGCATAATTTTACCTCGGTTATTTATTTTTTATGTTTTCTTTGTGAGAACATTCTTGTGAAGGAGAAGGTTACAGGAAATTCTTGTGAATTCTAGTGTGATATCACGCGCTGCTTTGCTATTGTACTGTAATAAAACGTCTAAGTATAATGCTTTAGTATATTAACTTCTGCGTTTTTCCATTTCATTTGTCTTATTTTACTGTTTCATGACTACGATACTATTCATGTTACATATTCATAGCAATATGTTTTGCATACATTGTGCCGGTGCTGTCATTTGCCCTGATGTCTTATTCTTTATTATAAATGAATATGGGAATGCTGAATATTTATGTATCCGTTAACACAAAGTGTCTGGTGTGTGATGTTTTCAGGGTGTGGATATTCCTGAACACCACACAGTGCCCAAATCTTCTTTAATTAGATACTATTGTGACACTGAATTACTTGGAATATCGCAAGCCGATTGTCTGCCTCTTTCTTCAATGTGTCGCACGTGAATTTTGGTTTTACGATGAAATCTTTTTTTTCTTCATTTGAACAATTATACTTCTAATATGGCAATCGGCTGGTATTGAATGTAGTTCTCTCTTTTATAAATTTCTCCCGAACAACATGCACCTTTTCATTCACCGTTCATTCTAGACAAAAAGAAAACTTGTGCAGCGACTGGTGTAGTTCAGTCCTCTGCTAAATACAGCTCCACTACCATGAAATCCTCAGGTAGTGCGTAGCACGAGAAGCCAGCTATTCCTTTTCGTAGTGTTCCCACTGCTTCGTTTACCAAACCGTCGATGACGTCAATCTTTGGCGTAAGCATCTAGGGTTCTCCAGACACGAGTAAAATCTTGTTTGGGAGATCTGCGAACTCAGTGCGCTATTTTTCACGCGATAGCTTTATAGAGCTCCTTTCGCAGAAATTTTGGCGTCAGTGTCGGCGACGGTGTCGTTGGTTGCGAGCGAAAATCTCCTTTCTCCCTGAGCGAAACTCGAGTTAGAAATAAATAAAGAAACAATAAATAATCTTCAGTTCGAGTTGGACTACTGATTCGAACGTGCACTCCCTCGTTCCGTGGCGCGATGCGTTTAGCCGCTCGGCCACCACGCATACATTAGCACACTGACGGCGAGCTATTTATTCACACATTTTACCGCTGATGATACGCACATCTAGCAGGTGCTTCAAGCGTGGCACATGCTTGACTATCCCTCGAGAAATGGCGCAAAGTGCCCACTGGGGTGCTTTACAAGGCGTAGCCCCGTGTTTCATGGCGCCGCATGCATGGATATAGAAGCCAAAGGGAGTCCGCATTTTGTCTTTCCTTGCGGCACGGTCCACCGAGAAGCGAAACTAGGCTAGCGATTGGAAAAGCGATACGAACACGGTCCGATTACGCTATCGCGTTGTACTCCTGAAAGCGATGCTCAAGCGTCCTCCAAGTTTTTTGCTGCGCTTTATCGACTTCCTGATTGTTGTGGCAGTTGAGATAAATGTCGTCTGCAGTGCATACCATCAGGTTGTTTCTCATTTCAGATATAGCCGCGAATTTACCGGAGAAGTGCTCATGATAGGAGCAATATCTCGCTTAGCGAGGTGGTGGTGCCCTCTCTGGCGCGGCGCGGGCGTCAGCCGGGTGTTTCCGAAGGGTTTTTAGCGATTTTAATTTAATTATTACGCTTACATCCTGGTTATTTCTGTAAATCATATTACCTTAGACCTTCTTAGTTAATATTAACTTTGTCATAACGCTAACTCTCTACCGGATGCTTTCTATTCTTACAGAACAAACATGCTTGACTACGACTACTGCCTATTGCGAAAGAAAACCGAAAAGACAACATTAGCGCCATATGCGAAACACGAAGAGCGTAAAATCGTTCCAAAGAGCGCGCAAGTCATGCATCATCTGTTGCCCGAGGCCTACTCGTCCGTAACAGGTGGCTTGCGACACGAAACACAGGAAATGAGAAATGAACGTTGAAGTGACGTCGCCTTGGTCGCGAGGGGGGACTAACTAAATGGCAGTGCGAGGACGAGGCACGAGGAGTTGTCGTCCCGATGTTCTCGTGAAAAGAAAAGAAAACACACAAAGACATCAAAATAAATGCACAAGGTCAAGAAAAGTTTCACTTGTGGGCTAACCTTCGGCAGGCGCCGCTGTGGGCGCCGTGCAGAGGCGGCTTCTGGCGGCGATAAAACCGCGCCATCACTTAACCGTGGGTCTCACGGCGCGAGTGCGCTCACACGCGGCTGCGGTCTTTCGATTACTCGCCTGTCAATTACGCCCTACGTGTTCTGGGTCTTCCTGGATACCAACTTTAATGTCGTCACTCATCATTGGTCTTTTCTTGCCGGCCTTGCTCACGCGATCACTGCGACTACTCAGGTCTAGTTCGCCCGTGCAGATCATTTGCGTAAGGCTAACAGGACGTCTGTCCGTCAATAGGGCCCTAAGTCCGGAACCTAAATGCGCTCTCGCTATCCCCTGCTTCATGAGACAGTGGCGTTAAACACAGTAGAAAGATTAGCAATCGTTTTTTCACAGCGTCGTCCGTCCAGTGCCGTCTACGCCTCTCGTGATTCGCAGTCATAAACGAGTTTTGTGTGTGGCGCCAAACATAGAAGCTTATGTGTGTCTGCCGTGTGTTGTCACGGAACGAGCATGGACTGAAGGTAGCGCATGTCGGAGATAGTGCGTGTGAACCATCGACGACGTCTGTACTCCGAAGGTAACGAGTGAAGAGCACATAATTCGACCCGCATCTTGCGGCTATACAGACTGCCGACATGTCGTTTGCTCAGGGAGCTTTCTTCTCCTAGTGATATAGTCTGGCAGTTAGGTCACTCCTCATTCGATTGTTGTTCTTCCTAGGTTTTACAGCGAAAGCTGTTATGAGATCACAACAAGGGTCGTTTCTGCGCCGTAGTTGTCCGCCGCCGCCGCCGCAGCCGGTGTCCGTAACCAATATCGCACGAAATAAGAAAAAAAAACTAAATAAAATAAAAAACACCTATGACCGAACGGGAATCGAAGCCGGGTCTTCTGCGTGGCAGCCCAGCACTATACCACTGAGCTACGCCACTGCTTGAAACTGCGGTGCAAACTGACCCTATGCAGGCTTCACGTCGGGTAAGGAATCGCGTTAACGTGTGTTGTTAGGCGTTTTAGAACAGTAAAGTAAGAACCAGGCGTCACACAAATCGAATTGCGTAACGAGTGGGTCGTTCAATGCTCCAACCCATTACAAAAGCCTCAGGCAAAATTCTTCATCGTCGTCAGCCACAGCAACAACAAAGTGCACATAATGCGTTACAAGAGTGTAGCGGGTACGGCGCTTTTCTTAAGAATGACGAATAATGGCATAGTAGACGCTTCCCCACTACACAAAAATTATGATTATTTATGGCGTAGAGGGTACCATGCAAGTGCGGTTGTTGTAGTTGCCCCAAGAATGTTTAAAACACGCTCTAGAAAGGCCGCTCTCCCAGCTTTCGCTGTGGCTGTGCTGCGAGTTCTGCGCAGGCCTGGTGGTTTTTTATTGCACTTCATTTATTATTATTTGCTTCACTAGGAGCTTCAATGCTTTTGACGAATAATCACTGTCTACATTGTTGCACTGACACCATCGTCACCCTTGTGTAACATGGGACGACGGAACACTTATTTCTTCCCTACACTCTGTGGCGCTTCCGTAAGCTTTTTGTTAGTAGATGACGTTATCTCATAATGAAATCAAAATCCTAAAATAACACGACTTGCTTCGTTTTTTATGCTGTCATTATTCATGAAGTCATTACGTGGCGAGCAGATCACGCGTGTGTGTGTTGATGGGCAGCTGCAAGTTTGCCACATTGTTTGCTTTGCGTGTGAGGCTAACGAAATAATGCTAGACGAGTTGTAACACTGCCTTATGATACTCTTATTGCGAAATCGTTTTCACATAATGGCGCACTGAGTGAGCGGTAATAATATTTATACCAGCACGTGCGATAAGGTTAAGTAATCTCTAGGGCGTATAAATGGGGTCCGTCCATATAGTGATAAAAAGGCGTGATTGAAAATCGTTCCGAAGATGTCTTCGTTCTTGCAATGAACAAGAAATAGGTCTGGATGCAGATAATGACGACGACGATGGTCAGGAATTAATTAAACAATGCTGGGTTAGGTAAGACCATGTGCCTACACTTTTCGCGAGAAGTAGCACGGCTTTATATGCTAACATTGAAATTTAAGTTATATTTTGATAAAGAAGCAAATGTAACAGTGCTGCTTTCAATGTATATTGTTTAAGAAGCCAACTGCGTTTTCCTCGCCACGCGATTAATTTGAGATTGCAAGTAACTATAGAAAGTCAAGCTATAAGCAGGAGCATTTCATCAGTGCTCAGCCGCACCAAAATGTTGATCTTAGTCTGGTTCGTATCACGACCTATCTCCATTTTTGCCTCTTGATACTGTTATGATTTAAGTTGAACCATAACAGTAGTTCAACTTAAATTGAGGACGACGCAGCGAGCGATGGAAAGGAAAATGATAGGTGTAACCTTTAAGAGACAGGAAGAGAGCAGAGTGGATCAGGGAACAAACGGGGGTGAAGGATATCATAGTTGAAATCTAGAAGAACAAATGAACATGGGCCGGGCACGTAGCGCGTAGGCAGGATAACCGTTGGTCATTAAGGGTAACTGACTGGATTCCAAGGGAAGGCAAATGCGTGAGAGGGAGACAGAAAATTAGGTGGACAGATGAGATTAAGAAGTTTGCAGGTATAAAGTGGCAGCAGAGGTCTCTCCCATTTTCCACCAGGAAAATGGGAGAGGCCTTTGACCTGCAGTGGGCGTAGTTAGGATGATGATGATGATGACTGGTTATGATCGGCCTTTATGGCTTGGCGCAACTTGGACGATCGGAATGATTTCGGCGTCTGCCCTGCTTTATTCCGGGTCAACGTTCCCCGATGTGCACCTGATGCGTCGACATCACGTCGGTCGTGTTAATCAAACTTCTCAATGCGCCTCGTCAAGCCTTTTGGACTTACCCGACCGACTTTGGCGGTTCTACGGCTTAGGAGGAGCTGTTTGCTGTTGCCTTGTTCAACGTTCTCCGAGAAGCACGGATAATTTGCCGAGCGCTTGGGATCCATCTTCAGGCCCGTTCCACCCCCCCCCCCCCCCTCCGCGGTGCCTTCGTGGCCCGCCCAGGAACTAACCGTCAGCTGCACTGAAGCCGCTATGGGGGCTACACTTTGGGGGTGGAGATGAAGACGACATCCTGATTGGACTTTCCTGGACACAGTTGTTTTCATCAACAGGTAGTCTTGGGAAGACCAAGGCCTTAAAACGCGAGCGTCAAGATGCTCAAACGAGCTTCCTTCTTCATGTAAAAACACGCTACCTTCAGTATGTAAATAATGTAAATAAACATTCTCGTTATCAGCTCCGGCTCCTCTGCTCGACTTCTCCCTGAGGCTTGGCTGGTTCCAGTCCTATGGGCAGACCCCCGAACACATGAATACCAAGCGCAATATGACTTACCTCGTTTTGCTATCGGATCAACACCGGTATATTCCTGTCTGTTAAAGTCACGACTTGCTATTTAAGCATAACGACGTCACGCCTCGCACTGGTGTGCTAGTATTTTGCAGATGACGCCCATTCTGACCATACTAATGGTCATGGATCCACCACTGGCTCAATCAAGAGGCCGGGGCGCTCCCATTTGCCCCGCGCACATCTCTGGCTCGTGGTTGAACGAATTGATTGAACGGCATCGCGCAGCTCTGCCAACCTCCTGCTCCCAAACGCCACGTGACTAAATTGCACGCATGCGCACTCGACAGCCGTCTTCTCCGCCTAGTAGCGCTCCGGTGTTCCCCTTGCTGCTCTTGAGTGACTCCGTCATCTGATTTGCATTGTATTATGCAGGCGATGCCGGCTCCTGTTTAGTAGTGATGAAGAAGATTTTGGCTCCGTAAGAGGCGAAGACATGTGCCCTGTTGTTTCACCGAGGTGGTTCGCATCCATATTTACTGCCACAAGGATGTATGACAAGCAATCCTCCTCCCCTACCCACCCCCTCCACGACATTTTCTGCAGCGCTTTTTCAAGTGACAGAACAAAACACAATATGTTGTTTTCACACTGTAAACACAGGGAAAGTAACATCCGAATTGGAGAAACTGGTCCATTTTCTCGCAAGTTACTGCAATACGTGAACGGCGCAGCGACCTCGGTAATACGTTGTCAATAATGGAAAGATTCCTTGGGGAATCCGCACGCGTGCAAAGATGCATGTGAAGCGCCCTGGTGCGCGACTCGAGGCATCTTTTACCTCTGGTGTATTTCCACAAAACACTAAAAATGGACGTCAACACAAAACAGATAAGGTTTATCCGGAAGTCATATCCATATATGGTTGTACTCTGTTGCTCTCGGTTGAAGTCTGCTGCACTAGCATATAATGTATGGGGACCATGAAATTACAACGGCGAGTACCTCTCGCTGTAATGTTCGCACAGGTCACCAAGGCTTCTGAACTGCAGTAACCTTATAGTTATAGATGCACACTGATCTTGCTGATATAGAGGCTGCGGAGAGCCTAAGAGAGATAGAAGTCAAGTGAAGTGAAGTGAAGTTTTATTTCCTTTCAAACAAAGGAGGAAGCCGGGGCTAAAGGCTGAGTGCCTGACAAAGGCCTCGGCTCCCTTGTACAGTTTGACTTCAGTTAACGCAATAAATGCATACACAATAAATAGATAACACAAATAACACAAAAATAATGAATAACACAAAAACAATAAATAACACAAAAAAGATAACACAATAAATGCATAAATCAGCTGTACTTGCAAGTGTACAAAAAAAAGCAGTTATTAAGCATACAATGAAAATGATATTATACAAAACATAGACCAGAGTCGAGTAAATATTTTTTTTGCTTCCTTTTTAAACATTTTCAATGAAAGGCAAAAGAAAGCCAGGGAGACTAAGCAGGTCGTCCCAATTATCTACCCTTTACGGGGGAGGGAAAGCGTAAGAAATTAATCAAGAAAAGAAGAAGAAGAGACGGACAGAACAAGTGATACGCGCACACACAGTAGCCTTTACCGCGCATGCCTAGAATGTCGCAAGCGAGAAATATTTTAGAGTCTTTAGATTGAGTCTTGAGAGTAATATTTTAGAGTCTTTAGAAATATTTTAGATTGCTTTAAAGTGGACTTCTTGAATCCTTCATGTTAACGAAGTCTTGGAAGGACTGGCTGCAAGAAATCAGTACTGGGAATGGGAATCGTCCAACAATGTGCTGCACCGGAAAATATACGCGGTTGAGCGCGTTCTTATGTAAAACAGACAATATGTACATCATGCAGCCACGCACAGCCACCCCATCACAACGCCCAGCGCCATTTGCAGTCAAAGCGCGCCAAGAGCAAACAGAAACGAGAGTGGGGGGGAGGGGGAGTTCACGGTGGCGGCCTCGGCCATTTACGCTCGCCATCGGAGCTGCTGTAGTGCAGAGCCCTCGAGTGCCGAATGTTTCACCTTCCTTGCGAGGCGTGCCCAACTTCGTGGACTGCCGCCGTTCTTGCTGGAAACCGCGAACCATATCAGCGCCTCAAACAACTATCTGTAATTATGTAAAGCCAATACACTTAGTTCGCTTGAGTGTTCACACGGACCTACCCCCCTTTGTTCAGGTTTCCACGTGAGCACGCACGCTACGGCATCGAAATCGCTCGCGAGCGTTATTAGCAATTACGCGAAAGCGCATCTTAAAAATGAAACCTTGCGCCTGCAGAAGTGCAGACGGAATCAGAGTTCAGAATACGATCGCCGTTGATATGATAAGTGATTGCGTCACTAAAATTACGCTGACTTCGCAAAAAACACGCATAAAAAGAAATACATGGTATCCAGTCGTTAGTCAGTGCGTATGAAAGCGTGAAATCAGTACACTGAACTTTTAACAGGCACTCGTTCTCCCTGTCCGCAGCCAAAAATATACGGTTCCTTCCAAGCGTGGCTTTCACCACGGAGACTACACGTAACATATGTCGCACCCACCGCATATGCGTGCGTTTTTCCGATCTTAAAACTACAAAAGACCCAACGCAATCGACAGGCAGGCGAGACTGTCAGCCTGACAAAGAGGACTGAGAGCAGGAGACTATACAAACATATAGACAGCGCATACCACGGCGCCTTCCATATGGCAGCCAATCGAAACTGCTTCGCGGGAGGAAACTGACACATGCAGAAAAGTTGACTCTAATCGTCTGATTCGAAATGCTAGAAGGGGTCAACAAAAGGACTAAAGAGAGCCAGGGTGCAATGGCTGTCTTTCCATTCTTTGTTTAGAGGGTGATACATAGCCATAACCAAGCGCATGTTAATTTGCTGCTTGTCTGTCTTTTTCACGAACGGCGTAATGACAAAGTTGCTGGATCTTTAAATCCGTTTTCGGCAAGAGCATTCTCCTACCACACTAGAATTAGTCTATGATTGTGCTTAAACAAAGCGTCGCGAAATGTAGCTTCATCGCCCAGTACATCGTACTCCGCTGGCACCTTTGCGTATGCGCGAAGACCGGGCAAGCTGAACCTTTATATCATTTCCACATTTTCT
>JALIZH010023227.1:0-83336 GCA_030522465.1 Rhipicephalus appendiculatus | reverse complement strand
TTAGTTTCTGTGCATAGCATTACTCTACGTGCATCTTTCCACTTCTATTGCGCCAAGCATTTCATGGTCTGTGTTCATTGCCTATGTTCATGGCCTATGTTCCATGGTCTATGTTCAGCTATGTTGCTTGCCATGCAACCTCGTTGCTTGCCATGTATAGGGAGGTCGGGTTCTCCTCAAGTGACAAACGTCACTTTTCTCCCGAGCCTGCCCTCATTCTTGAGATGAAATAAAATAAAATTGAATTGAATTCAACGTATACGTGGCCCTGTGGTTCGCTAAGCCTGAACCCGCTGTAGTCTCTGATGTAGTAACACAGACGCACACTCGAGGTCAACGAAGGAATGCTCTTTATTCAGTGAACGCGCGCGTTTAAGTAGGTTTCTCTTTTGCCTGCGGTGGCGCTGCTGCGGCCGTTGATGTTGGTCCGTTGACACAGCACTCTTTTCTCCCCCCCCCTTTTGTTTTTAATTGTAACCCCATCGATCGGGCTGCCGTGGCACTCGTGTGCTTCTCCGGAGAGGGACCGGTCTAGGTTGTTCCGTATCGGCTACGCCTGGTGCGCCGTGGTCTGGGCGTTGATAATGGGCCGTCTTGGATGCATCGCAATCTGGGCTTGTTGCTCGCGGCGTTGCTGGCTCTGGCGTTCTGTCTTCGACAGAGGGAGGTGAGGCAGACTCTCGCAAGGTAGGTCCCGTTGTAGTTGTTGAGTCAACGGGCCTAGCATTCTCACTGGAAAGTGGCCGCCGAGTTCTGGGGAGTGGCACTGGATCGCCAATCACCGGCTCTTCAGTGACAAGAAACGTTGCCTCTACTAGATGATCTGCGTGAACGAAACGCTCTTGATTTTCTATGTTTACCACGTATGTAACTGCGCTGATTCGTCTGATGATGACTCCAACCATCCATGCAGGGTCACATGGTCTAGTTCCTTTCACCCGCACCTTGTCACATTCTCTGAACTCGCGCCAGCGGGCAGCAGGCGGCTGGGCTTGCCGTCGCTCGTGGTTCTCCAGGCGGTTGTGGAGCTCAGGGTGCAGCAACGTTAGCCGCGTCCTTGGAGTCCATGACAAGAACAGCTCGGCCGGGGTTTTCCCAGTTGCAGCACATGGAGTGTTCCGGTAGTGGAAGAGAAACTGGTCGACGCGATGTTGAATGGATTTTGAAATCCCCATTCGTTTTTCATCCTTCAACTGTTTTTCCAAGTTTCTCTTCACGGTCTGAACAAGGCGTTCTGCAGCTCCGTTAGACGTCGGATGATAAGGTGGTGTCGTCTTGTGGCGGATTCCGTTGGATGAGAGGAAAGCTGCAAACTCCGATGACACGAACTGCGGGCCGTTGTCGGTGACGACCTCTTCCGGCAGGCCAAAAGCCGCGAAAATTGTTCGTAGTTTCTCCACCATTCAGGCTGCAGTTGTAACGGACATGCACATCACCTCTACCCATCTCGAGTAAGTGTCCACAAGAACAAGCAAGCAGTGAGGATTGCAGTACGCAAGGTCGAGATGAAGTCTCTGCCATCGTGGCGTCGGCCACTGCCACGATAGGTAAGCGCGGAGCGGCATTCTGAGTTAACCAGCAGCTTGCGCACTCCCTCACAGTTTTTTCAATGTCCTCAGTTTGATTAGGCCACCAGACATGACTTCGCGCAAGCATTTTCATGCGCGTCTCTCCCGAATGTCCCTCGTGCAAGAGTTTCAGTACCAAGCATCTCAAAGAATTAGGTACGAGTACCCGGTTGCGCCATGTGATACAGCCTTTGTGAATAGACAGCTCATAACGTCTAGAAAAAATAAGGCAGAAGAGCTTCTTCTACTTTAGAAGGCCATCCGTGCCTCGTGTACAGCAATACCTTCGACAATACTCGGTCCCGGCTAGTTTCTTTGCGGATATTATCAGCGGATACAGGCAGCTCGTCTGTCACTGAAAAGAACTGGACGTAGTCACTGACGTCATTGATGTTTTTCAGTGGGATGCGTGACAGCGCGTCAGCGTTAGCCATCGAGCTACCCTTCCGGTATTCCCACGTGTATCGATATGCTGCGAGCAAAAGCACTCATCTTTGTATGCGGGCTGCTGTTGAGGTAGATATTGGTTTGTCATGTCCAAGCAACCCTTTTAGAGGCAGATGATCTCAAAAGATCGTGAATTCACGGCCGAAGATGTACTTATGGAAACGCTTTTATTCCAAAAACAACAGCCAATGTCTCTTTTTCCAGCTGAGAACAACCAGTTTCTGCTTTGCTCAGTGTGCGCGAAGCATATGTTATTGGCTTTGCTTGGCCGTTTACAACATGAAAAAGCACCGCTCCTACTCCGTAGGTGGATACATCTGCCACTAATCCTAGTGGTTTAGAAGGATCATAGAACGTCAAAATGTTCTCGCTGGTTAGCCATTGCTTGCTTTCTTGGAAACAGCGCTCTGCCTCAACTGACCAATGCCACCTTGCATTCTTTTTCAGTAGGTTGTACAGTGGCTTGAGCTTGGTAGACATGTTCGCAATAAACTTGGCACAAAATGTAAGCATTCCCAGATAAGCCTTGAGCTCCGTCTGATTTGTGGGAGGTGGAGCGCTTCTGACAGCCTCAACCTTTTCTTTGCAAGGGTGCACGTCTGAATTTTCAATAATGTGGCCTAAATACTTCACAGAAGGTTGAAAAAACTTACATTTGTCTTGCTTCACTCTAACTCCATGGAGTTGAAACCAAGCGAGCACAGCATCCACTCGAGTCTGGCACTCCTCGTAAAATGCTCTGGCTATGAGAACATCGTCCAAGTAACACACAACTCCTTCCAGTCCCTTCAGCATCTCGTCCATCACAAACTGAAAAATTGCCGGGGCGCTTGAAATACCGTAAGGCATGCGCAAACATTTAAACAAGCCAAGGTGCGTATTAATAGTAAACAACTTCTGAGAATCTTCATGCACGGGAAGCTGCTGGTATGCCGTGGTTAAATCAAGCACAGTAAAGACGTTTCCGCCAACCAGGACTGCGAAAATGTCATCTAGTAGTGGCAATGGGTAGTGATCACTCTTTATGGAAGGGTTTAATGTTACCTTGTAGTCTCCGCACAATCTCACCTTGTGGTCAGGCTCGACGTTCACATCGACGGCCACGGAGTGACAGCTCTCGTCGACACCGGAGCCGACTATTCCGTCATTAGTGGGACGTTCGCCGCGAAGTTGAAGTTAGGACTGCTTGGGAAGGTCCCGAAATCCGGACAGCTGGAGGTCAACCAGTAACGCCGTCAGGAATCTCTACAGCCAGAGTCACCATTAACAACGGCATTTATCCTTTAAGCTTCGTAGTCCTACAGCGTTGCTCGAGAGATGTCATTCTTGGTATGGACTTCTAAGACTCCATGGTACAGTCATCCACCTGAGAACAAAGTCGATAACTCTATCCACAGAAAAGGCCCTACCGCCGTGCACGCCGCCAAGAAACCACGCCTTAAATGTGCTGAGAGAATAAGTCACCATTCCGCCTCGCTCCAGCGTCATCAGTTCCGTCGGCACTCCGAAATCAGAACATTCGAAGGCGTTATAGAAAGCAATCGGCACCTGTTGCTCAACCGCGATATTTGCGTCGCAAGAGGAATCGCCGAGCTGCGTGGGGGAAAGCAGCAGTTATGGTCACGAATTTCAGCAATGACTACAAACGCGTGAGCAAAGGAAGAACAGTCGCTTATACCGAGGAAATTGTGGAAGCCACCTGTGCTTTCAACCTCAGAGAATCTACCGATCCGACTCCCAACGAACCAAGCTCCTCAACCAAGTTTGGACGTCAACCCAAGCCTTCCGAAGTGCAAGCAAGACGAGCTCAAATTCCTGCTTCTGCAATTCAAGGACTGCGTTTCATCGTCGTCAAGAATCAGACAAACCCCAGTCGCAGGACATCGCACAATGACAGAGGAATATGCAAGACCACTCCATCAGAGCCCGTACCGAGTTTTGACACGAGAACACGAGGCCCAAAAGCAACAAGCTGACGAAATGCTACGTGACGACGTCATCCAGCCTTCCAAGAGTCCTCGGGCGTCAACCGTGGGTTTATTGAAGAAGAAGGACAAAACCCTACGTTTCTGAGTCGATTATCGCCGCCTGAACAAAATAACGAAGAAGGAAATGTATCCCCTCCCACGTAGAGACGACGCCCTGGATCGACTCCACAGAGCGAAGTACTTTTCGTCAATGGACCTGAATACCGGCTATTGGCAAATCGAGGTCGACGAGAGAGACCGAGAGAGAAGACTGCCTTCATCACACAAGACGGCCTCTTCGAGTTCAAGGTCATGCCCTTCGGTCTTTGCTCGGCACCTGCGACCTTCCGACGTGTTATGGATACCGTAATGGCAGGCTTAAAGTTGCAGACTTGCCTTGTGTACTTGGACGACGTCGTTGTGTTTTCTTCAAACTTCCACGAACATCTCCGGCGTCTTCAAGCTCTACTTCAAGCAATCAAGACCTCCGGACTCACCCTGAAGCCAGAAATGTGCGGCTTCGCGTAAGAGGAACTTCTGTTCTTGGGCCACGTCGTCAGAAAATTTGGAGTGCGTCCTGACCCACGGAAAACAGCTGTCATCGCTGCCTTCCCGCCGCCCACCGACAAAAAGGCGGTACGCCGATTTTCTTGGTGTGTGCGCCTATTACAGACGCTTCGTCAAGGAATTTTTACACATTGCCGAGCCACTAAATCAGCTCGCGAAGGCCGACGTGGAATTCAGGTGGGAAACGGCGCAGGTTGAAGCATTTCGGGAACTGAAACGACGCCTGCAGACGCCTCCGATACTTCCGCATATCGACAAATACGCCGATACGGAATTCCATACCGACGCAAGCAGCGTAGGACTCGGCGCTGTTCTTGTGCTGCAGACTAACGGAGAAGAAAGGTTTATCAGTTTACTAGTCGGTCGCTATCCAAGGGAGAAGCCAACTATTCCCCAAAAGAAAAGGAGTGCCTTGCCATCATCTGGGCTACGTCGAAGTTTCGCCCCAACCTTTACGGTAGGCCCTTCAAAAAGTTGTGAGCTACCACCACGCCTTGTGCTGGCTAGCTAACTTGAAGGACCCTTGAGGTTGTCTCGCAAGATGGAGTCTCAGAGTTCAAGAATTCGACGTTACCGTCGTTTACAAGTCCGGACGACAGCACTCTGACGCCGACTGCTTGTCTCGCGTCCTCGTCAACCCGCCGCTACACGACGAACTTGATAATGACTGCTTCTTGGGAACCATAAGCGCCGATGACTTCGCGGAACGACAGTGAGCTGACCCGGAACTCAGGGGCATTGTTGAATACCTCGAGGGCAGGTCCGCCGTTTATCCGAAGGCATTCAAGCGACGACTGGCGTCGTTTTTCTAGCGGAACGGTGTTCTCCTGAAGAAAGAGGCATGATGTTTAGCTTGTAATTGTTTGTTTAAAGGGCCCCTCACCAGGCCCCATAACAAATCTTAGTTAGACGCTGGAAGTTGTGTGTCCGATGAAGAGCATTATGCCACAAGAATTTTTCAATTGGTTCATTACGAGCTGAGAAAACCGATGTTTTGAAGCGGCGCGAAACCATGATGCGAGGAGGCGAGCTTGAAACCCTTGCCGCTCGCCCCGCGTAGCCTTCGCAAACCAAATCTCTTCCCTACCTTCTCCGGCATCCGAGCGAGAGGAACACTTCATGGGCACGCAAGCTGACGTGTGCATGACGTGCCCGAGCTAGCCCAGCCCCCCGAGCACGCGTGCGGCGTTGTTTTGTTGACCAGCGTTATTTTGTGGTCTGCTGGCTGTTTCTGCGGGATGGACGCCTCGGTGCGCACGAAAACTGCGACATTTCACTGGCACGAGAGTGGCGGCATCATGAGCCAGTGCCGAATTTACGTTTACTTGGACGCGCTACCATAAATGAGCATAATGAGTACTGGAACGCGCAAGAACATTACTTTCGTTTCCAGGGCTGGCGTCTGCTGAAAGCGCTAACTGCGGGGACACGAACGCATGCGAAACGGAGGCACATTAGACCCGCATATCGGTGCAATTCACGAAACAAAAATGAAAAAGACGCACATATTCCCGTTGTGCGTCTCATTATTTCTCTCAAGTTTTATTCGTGTATTCAAGCAACAAATTCCCCCAAACTACATACGTCGTGTCAAATAATTTTCGCAGTGTCACGTGCTACTGTAGTCGACTTCAGAGCACGGTTGTCTACGTAGAGGACCGACGTCACAGCACTACCGTCTGCGTAGGGCCATTCCACCGTGTACGTCATCCCCTCATTCTCTACGCGCGAGCACGCGAGAAGAAGGGCAAGCGGCGTTCAGCTTGAAATCTGACCCATTTCCGCGGCGCGTAGCGTCGCAAATTTTGGCAGACGTGATCGTGAACGCTCATTCTATGAATTGCGCTCGTCAGCTCAAAATCGTCAAACCTGGTGAGGGGCCTTTTAAAGAACAAAATGGAAACGCAATTTCTCTTTCGGAGTGTTGGTTGTTGTGTACCTTGAAAGCTAAAGTTATTTGAATTGGCAGCACAGCTTTGAAAGACAACGAGTTCTTGTCGGGAGGCTTTTGAGGATGACTTAACCTAGGTGTGCTCGTAAAATTTGGCTCCATTCACAGTGGGTGTCTTGTGAACTCATCAGAAAGTTCACGTTGTTCCTTACATGTGCTCCAATTCAGAGCTCGAAAAAAAATTCCCCATCTCCCGCTAAAAGGAACCATGTGTGGATGCGAAGCAGCGGGGAGATAATTAGCTTGAGCGGGAAGAACGTCGCCGCTCTCATTTCACGGCAGCGGTCCGGGCGCTCGTCGCGGCGCTGCATAGGAGAGAGAATGAGGCGCGCGCCCTCCGTCATTTTCATACCACGGAACTACCGTGGCGACCCCAGCGGAGTATGTCACACCACCTGTCGTGCGCGCCGCTCCCTAGAGGATTCCTAGAGGAAAGGACGGGGGGGGGACCGTAGGAGAGGAGAGAGAGGGGGAGGGGACGTGCATGCGCTGTGGGGGGTGTGGGACGCGGGAGCCGCTCCGTAGAGTAGATGATTCCTAGAGGAGAGAGGGGGAGAGGACGCGCATGCGCTGTGGGGATGTGGGACGCCGGAACCACTCCGTAGAGTAGATGATTCCTAGAGGAGAGAGGGGGATGGGACGCGCATGCGCCGTGGGGACGCGGGCGCCGCTCCGTAAAGTAGATGATTCCCAGAGTAGAGAAAGGGGGTGAGCGTAGGAGAGGATAGGGAGAGGGGACGCGCACGCGCTGGGGGGGGGGGGGGGTGTGGGACGCGGGGGCCGCTCCGTAGAGTAGAGGATTTCTAGAGGAGAGAAAGGGGGTGAGCGTAGGAGACAGAGGGGGGAGGGGACGCGCATGCGCTGTGGTTGTGTGGGATGCGGGAAGGAGGGACGGACTAAGGCCCCTCCAAACACATGCAAGGAAGATCAAGGAATGGGGTCAACCTGGGCGACAGACACCACCTGCCTTGTCATTGTTAAGCAGCCTCTCTGTGCTCTCGGTCATGACTCTGATGACTGTGGTAGGGTTGACGGCCTTCATATTACTACAGTGTTCTGGTTCGCACAATGGATGCTTCCCTACTTCATGAAAGTGGCCGGACGCGGGATGCGGGACAGGGGGGACAAGGGAGGGACGGACATAGCCCCGAGCATCAGATGCTTCGCATCTAAAATTGCGTCATCTCCCGATAAAGGGAATGATGTGTGGGTTCGAAGCAGTGGAGATATGGTTAGCTTTAGCGGGAGATTGTGTAATTTCATTGTGGTTTGAAGACGACGGCCTTGTGGTCGGTGAAGTGTACCATCAAGGGTTGCTTTTCTAGAGTTTTCATTGCGAAGATCAGATCTACCCTAATAGTGGTCGGTTTTTAGATGCGAAGCATCTTATGCTCGGGGGCTACGTCCGTCCCTCCCGCGTCCGGCCACTTTCACGAAGTAGGGAAGCACCCATTATGCGAACCAGAACACTGTAGTAATATGAAGGCCGTAAACCACAACCGTCATGAGAGTCATGGCCGAGAGCACAGAGAGGCTGCTTAGCAATGGCTAGGTAGGTGGTGTCTGTCGCCCAGGTTGACCCCATTCCTTGCATGTGTTTGGAGGGGGACTTGGTCCATCTCTCCTTGCTGGGTGCGAGATGTTAGGTGCGAGATACATTGTCATGATTACGATGTTGTTGTTGTAAAAGTAGAGTCTAACGGCCGAGTGCTCTCCGTTGTGTCCTTGGCCGGCAGGTTGTAGATCTAAGGCTTTTGCGTAGAGATGGCGTTTGACGTACATGGCGACACCACCGGCAGGACGTTCTGCCTCTTCTGTAAACACGATCGCTTCGTAGCCGTTGATCGTCGATCTTGTGTCATTCCACGTTTCTGTGAGACAGAGCACGTGTGCTTTTGTTAGGACGCGATCACGTTCGATATCTCTGCGTGTGCGTTGAGGGAGCTGCTGTTTAGCAGTGCTATTGCGAACTCCGTTTCGGGGTCGACGTCTTCTCGGAAAGCGCCGAGGTAAAGCTGAGTGACGATGTCGAGACGATGGTTGTCGAGGCGTTTGAATCATGTTCTTGTCCACGTTGTCGTTTTTGTGGTAGAAGCGACGATCACCGGCAGCGTTAGTCAGGTAGAGGTTCTGAATGTTGGTGCACCTGCTTAAGGCAACGTAGACAAGTTTCTGTGGGTGCGTCTTCGAGTATTCGTATACGATGGAAGAGTAGGTTTCTCCCGGGGACCTGTGTATGGTTATGGCGCTGGCCTGGACCAGGGGGAGTTGTGCTCGTTTGCACGCGACACCACTGTTGCGGTGGATTGTCAACGTGACGTGGCACTGTTTTATGGGTATCCACGTCCTGTCAACGTGATCGCCCAAACACTTCGCCTCGCTGGCTGCCTGGTTGGAGCGAAGTCAACTGAGCTTCCCCGTTGTGGAAACGTCGAACTGTAACTACAATTATTTGGAAAACGCGCCTTGTTCGTCTTGATCGCGGCGCTGTACAGGAGAGAAAATGAGGCACGCGCGCTCCGTCATATTCATACCGCGGAACTACTGGGGCGCCCCCAGCGGAGTATGCAGCTGTCGCACCTCCTGTCGTGCGCGCCGCTCCGTAGAGTAAATGATTCCTAGACGAGAGGACAGGGGGGAGCGTAGGTGAGGAGCGAGAGGGGGTGTGGAACGCGGGACGCGGGGACAGACAAAGCCCCCCACAAGCACATGCAAGCAATACCAAGGAATTGGAGTCAACGTGGGCGACAGACACCACTAGTAGTGCGTGTTATTCTTTGCTTGCACCCACCACTTGCCTAGGCATTGCTAAGAAACCACTCTCTGCTCTAGACCATGACTCTGCTGACTATGGTGGTGGTTGACGGCCTTATAGTACTACAGTGTTCTCGATCGCATAGTGGGTGCTTCCCTACTTCATGAGAAAGTGACCAGACGCGGGACGCCGGACACGTGAAGGACGCACACAGCGCCGAGCATAAGATGCTCCGCATCTAAAACTTCACGCCACTTCGGGCCAACTATCTCCTCGTAGTACCTTCATCGTTACGTTCAGAAATTCTGGATGCTCTGCATAACGACCCGATGGCTGCACACCTTAGCTTCGCCCGCACGCTTGCCAGGATACAAGAAAAGTACCACTGGCCCCGCCTCACTCAGGACGTAAACCACTACTTAAAGACTTCCCGAGATTGTCAGCGACAGAAGGCACCGCCGACTAGGCCAGCTGGACTTCTGCAGGCAATCAAGCCACATCGCCGGCCATTCGAGCAAATTGGTATTGACCTACCGGGGCCGTTCCCGACATCAAATTCCGGAAACAAATGGATCGTCGTTGGCACTGACTACCGCACCCGCTACGCCGAGACAAGGGGCCCTGCCCAAAGGCAGTGCCGCCGAGGTAGCAATGTTCTTCGTCGAGAACATCGTCCTGCGTCATGGCTCCCCAGAGGTCCTCACTACCGACAGAAGTACGGCCTTTACGGTGGACCTAACTTAGGTGATCCTGAGGGACAGCCAGACAAGCCACCGCTGGACCACGGCGTACCACCCACAGACCAATGGCCTGACCGAGAGTCTAAATAAAACCATCGCCGACATGGTGGCCATGTACGTCGACCTCGAACACAAGACGTGGGACGCCATCCTTCCATACGTTACCTTCGCGTACAACACGGCCGTACACGAAACGACGCAGATGACGCCATACATGTTGGTCTATGGGCGGAGCCCGGCAAGGACAGTTGACACCGTCTTACCAAACATCGCCGATGAGGAAAACATCGACGTCCCCACCTACCTAGAGCGCCGAAGAAGTTCGACAACTCGCCCAGCTTCTCATCAAGAATCAGCAGACGACAGACAGCCGCCGTTACAACCTTCGACGACGCCTCGTCGAATACCGGTCCAGCGACCGGGTTTGGGTGTGGACGCCAATACGCCGACGTGGACTTAGTGAAAAACTTCTTCGTCGATACTTCGGTCCATACAAGGTACTGCGACGCCTAGGCGTTCTCGATTACGGGGTTATTCCGGACGGCATTATGAATTCTCAACGGCGCCGAGCGCAACCTGAAGTCGTCCATGTCGTGCGCCTCAAGCTGTTTTACGCGCGTTGAAGACTGTGTACTCTTTTGCTTTATTGCTGTATTTTCTTGCTTTTGCTTATTGATGATTGTATTTTCTTGCTTTATTGCTCTTATTTTTTTGCATGCATCCCCCCCCCCCCCCCCCCGTGTTCTGTTTCAAGCATCGGGACGGTGCTTTTTCAGAGGGCGGCATTGCCATGCGCATTTCTTGTATCAGTTTTACTGCATTCGGTTTCCACCCACAAAAGACTGTCAGCAATGCTCGGCGCAGACCATTCCTCAGTGTTCGAGAAGCTTCGCGATTATAGTATATCGTCTTGTTAAGATTGCACGCAGGACGCGGACCATCCAGCTTATTCTAGAGCTTGCCCGACCACCAGTGATAAGGCTAGGAAGTTCGACGTGTGCTGTATAAAAGACGGCGCGTCCCAACGATCAGATTATGGACGACCGAAGCTCTGTTCACCGCTATCAGTGGCAGTGTGTAGTTCTGTAGTCTGACCTTCAGTTTCCCGGCCACAAGTACGGCCAAATAACGAGTTTCTTTTTTTGACATGCCGACTGTTGCATTCGTCGACGTCACGACCACGTGACAAAATTTACGTTCGTCATACGGTCATATTACGCCATACCATTCTTAATTTTGGTGTAATTACATTAACAAAACGGCCAGGAGAGCACACTGTCATAGATAGATAGATAGATAGATAGATAGATAGATAGATAGATAGATAGATAGATAGATAGATAGATAGATAGATAGATAGATAGATAGATAGGTCAAATCAACTGATTTTTGCGACGAAACGCTTCGCATTACGTACGTGTCCATTCCTCGACTCATAAAGCAACAAGCTGGCCTGTGCATACCTGCCCACGCGGCTACGCTCTTTAAGGCCTAGATATAGTCCGGCATAACGTGTACGCGCGACCACGCGCGACGCGATTAAGCTACGCTGGCGAAAAGTGGAGAACTTATAGTCTGGCGTCACGGCGTAGCCGGCGCGCCCGGCGGCGTTTGGCGTGCTTGGCGACGCCGGCGCAGAGATAGAGCATGTTCCTATTTCACGCGCTTGCGTTAGACTACAACGCACTGTGCGCGGCAGCGGCGGTCGGCAAAATGGCGGCGTGTGGGCCGCGTTTGGAAACTGCGGCCGTGGTTTACTCGACTTTGATCGACGATAACATGATTCTGTGTGTGCTCGAAGGGATTATTGATCACACTTGCTTGTAGACCAGCAACAGTGTGGACTGCTGCGACACGGAGGAAAAAGAAACGTCTGGGAAGCCTTCGGAATGCGCTCTCGTATGTACATACATGATCCGCTTTGGTTTCCGATGCAACATATGTAGCTCTTTTCTGGCTCCCCAGAGTGTTTAACGCAATGGGTACCGTGCATACGTTAGGAGCCGCCACAGTCGCGCGCTGCCTCCAGCGCCAAAGCGGCAACGGCAGCAGATTTGGTGTGATACGAGAGCATACGACGCAAGCGGCGGCAAGCCACTGCGCCGGGCTTTGGTGCTTCGCTTGAGGCTTTTGCATTACCGCTTGCTTTCAAAAGAAAGTAAATTGGTAGCAGCGGTGAGTAAACCGCAGTGTTAGCCCGTGTGCTTTTTTTCGCCAGACTTCGTGCACCCTCAGGCGAACGCGGCCACATCAAATTCTTCGCGAAAACGACAACGGATGCGACGAGCCCGTTGAGCGAAACTGCACTCGTCTAGCGCGCGCGCTTCGCACACTAAACGATCAAAGCTTATCACCCTCGGGCTTCCGTGGCAGCAAACTCGGCGGCAGCTTGAAACAGACTGCAGCACCGATTGTACTGATCGCATTGATAGCGCGGACGCACCGTCGCTCTGACCCCTGGCCAAGCGAGAAAAGCACGAAAAGCATTGACATCGGAAAAGGCGTTGTTCACGATTGCTCCCCTGTTCGAGCGACTGAGAACACCCTTCCAAATCTGCGCTTGTTGCCGCTAGAGGCGCCTTCATGAGTTACGTCTGCACGAAGCCTATAAAGACGTTTCCGGTGAAGTGAAACAGTGCACAGAGCCAGAAAAAGCACGCCTGTCAACGACGAAGCATGTGTAGAAAAGCAGAGAGCGAAAAAATTGTGTACGCGTCAACCGAAGAACGCGGAGCCGCGGACACGCTCGAGGAAGAGAGTGCGCATGCGCCACTCCGAAGCTGCTCGCCGCGGCATGGTGCGCGCGCCTGACTCTAGAGTGAGGAATTGGCCGCCGTCGCTGGCTGCGCGTACCCAGCGTGTCCGACCTCGGCGCGCGCGACCTGATACGCTGAACACGCCGGACTATATCTAGGCCTTTAGGCCTGGGTGGTCTTGAGCAGAAGCAGCCATGGCTTCTATCCGGAAGGGCCCTTGGTGACAGAATAGATGAAAGTGAAGTTAAGCAAGGTTGCTAAGAAAGGCAAGTGTATGTTAAGGTGGTAGCATGAAATCCCGCGTAAAGGACGCCTTGAACTCACGCTTTAACTGAGCACGTGAATTACGTATCTGATCATAAGGTGTGCGAAAATGCGAAAATGAACTACAAAAGCAAATATAGTTTATAACTTTGTTATTAACTACCTTTCCTGCTAATAACTTGTTTTCTTACCTTCATTGATCAGGAACACCACTTGTACTGCAACAGTAGAAACAGACGTCAACAAGAGCTGTGTTCTGGCCGGATTGGCGCAAGCACATTCGGTGAAGCGGTCTGAGCAGAGGCGGGAGCCGTTCTGCATTTGCTTTCATGTCAGCCCCACGAGGTTTCTTCTTTGGCGTTATTCCACCATACGTTACACCTATGAAATGGAAGACACCCCCCACAGATATCAATACACAACACGTGAAAGTGGTACTAATATTCTTATTGCGAAGAGACAAAAAATGTGTCCTAGCTCAGGTTGAAAAGCGAAGCGCTGCTAGGTCGTCACGCAGGTAACTCGAACTTCTCGTAATAAAGAAGGCAAGCAATCACTGCTTCGCAAATGTTTGGGGGGGGGGGGGGGCTTCTTTCGTGTTACTGTGCCTTCAAAGGTGGTAATGTCACTATAAGAAACTGTCGTCGGAAGGCTCTAAGGCAAAACCAGTTCGTCTAAGAAGTGTTTAACCCCTTCAGTCACGAATGAAGATGCGCATCTTCTAGTGCGTCAAATTCGCATGACATACTTCCAAGGCACTCAGTATTATATTACAAGAAAGAAAATCAAGAAACGTGTTGTTTTGTGTGAGTTTCAGTAATTAAAGTAAATTAGCGTGTAGCTAATTATCTCATTATTCTGCATTCAGTCAGCTTCAATACTTGCATAACAAGAATCAACTATTAGGCCCGAAATGCATGCACAGTTTGTTTTTTGGTTGTATTGGTTTCGAGCGGAGAAAAAAATACTCTTGACGTTGCTCTTGGAAAGCGGCACGTCGAACGATCGTCGAACATGGTAGTGTCTCCAGCAAAGTGGTCCTCTGCAGTAATACCCAGCGCTATGAAGTTAAATGATTGCTATTGTCCACTCAGGAAGCATGCAGGAATGTTCACACTGAGTTTCAGACCAGTTCAAGAAACAGGCGCCATGTGACGCGCCTCCGAAGTTCGCGTACACAATTGTGTACGCCGTGACTGAAGGGGTTAGTACACTGTCAATTTTATGAAAGGGAACACGCGAGCGCGTGGCCCGCGCGCTCCGGCGGCTGCTTGCAGCGCCTTCAAGCGTGAGCGATAGCAACCACAGTCTATTTTCGTGTCATCTAGAGGCGAGCAAAACAACCAGTCACAGGTGATATGCAGCCCACAGAGTCGATGCAGCCGGCTGCAAGATTTGCAACCCCTTCCTCATTTAAAGAGATTGTGCAATGAGGGTGTGGTTGCCGCAGGGAGGGATGCCCAGAGGAGAGAGAGGAGGAGAGGATGTTTTTATTTTTATTTTTTTAATGTGTTTGCGCATGCGCAGTAAGGGTGGTCACGCCGCACACCACCACCACCGGATTAAGGTTCACCATAAGATGCTTCACATCTAAAAGGCTGGGCAGCGGCGTGTCGGCTGCTGCTGGTAAACTACGCTTGGCACGCGAGCTCCAAGTGGTCTGCCGCTTGGTTTTCACGCATTGCACTTCGGCTTATTTAGAGGGGTTTAGGCGGCAGCGGTGCAGTCGGGTGAGCTTTTCCTGGTGCTTTGCCGTCTTGAAATCCCTCACCGAATGCCGTTGAGAACCTTTTAGATAGAATCCCACTTTGCCAAGAACATGTCGCCTGCCAATACAAAAAGTAGTAGTATGTCCGCGCTCTATGCTTTAAGGGCATGCACAGTGCCGCTGGGGTCTTGATGAGAGCGCGAGATGGTTCTGTGTAGCAAACAAGAGAAAAGGTCTCGTGGTGGTTCGGGCGATTTTCATCGATATTTATAAGTAGCGTAAAAGACGGAAGTATGAAATGTGAAAAGATATATTTTCAATTACTTTATTGAAACTGCAAAAAATACGTCAATTGTAGTTTTACTTTTGACATCAATCTGATAAATAAAGTACCACATAGCTATACTTGTTAATACTTAGTGCCGTAACGATTTATGGACATGACAGCTACCACTACAGTTAGTAGGAATTCACACAGAGCGGCCGTTAGGGACGTGTCACTTCTCAGCATATCCCACTCCTCCTTGATGACAACCCAAAGGTCGTCCGCCGAGAGCCCCTGTAAGGACCGGTCCGCCAGCGCGCTTTTCAAAAGTACCCAAACGTTTTATACTATGCTCAGGTCTGAAACGCCCCTAAGCATTGCCAAGTGTCGCAATGTGCTACTTTGTTTTGTTCGATGAGGGATTTCAAAACGGGAACCCACCATGAAAAGTTCATCTGGCTGCACCGCTGTCGTCTAAATCAATAAATCAGCCGAAGCGTAACGCGCGAATGCCAAGCGGCAGAGCTTCCCCGTTTCGAGTGCGCTCGCGTGCCAAGCATAGTTTACAAGCAGCAGACGACACGCCGCGGGCCCGGCCTGTTGCGTAATCGCCTTCAAGGGGCAGGGGGTTGCTATCTTGCAGCCGGCTGCATATCACCCACGGCTGGTTGTCTTGCTCGGCACTAGATGACGCGAAAATAGGCTGTGGTTGCTCCTGCTCACGCATGATGGCGCTGAAAGCAGCCGCCGGAGTGCGCGGGCCACGCGTGCGCGTGTTCCCTTTCATGAAAATTGACAGTGTACATTCTGCAAACGTAGCTGCAAGCTTTTTTCTCGTGGGAAATAAAATTAAGAGCTACCGCTAACATAACCGCTACTGAAGCGAAATTTCCGTCTGCATGTCAGCTGGCATGAATCGACTCACGAGAAGCTGTCTACAAGTAGTTTTACATGCTTCAACATCACTGAAAATTGCGCTCTGCAAACAAAAACAAAAAATAAGAAAAACAGAAAGTCACTGTAAAGCAATAGCGGAAAATTTAACGGTTCGCACTGTAGCTTATTCGATAAGGATAGCGTTTGCTTCTTCGTAACAACCGAATGGAAAGTGTGTTCACCTATCGTCCGCTGCGAAGCGGAAAAAATTCTTAGTGCTGTTCCTTCCCGAGTTGTCACACCACAAAGCAGCGCAGCACGCCTTAGGCCCTTATCGCGCTCTCTCTAATGCTTTGAGCACGTTCCCACTCAGAGACACCAAATATTTCACCTTCAAGAAATACTAGAAAAAAATCTAAACGTGCACACAGTGAAAGCGGCAGGAGCAGATGAACGGAATGGAAGCAGAAGAGATAAGGGCGAAAGCACCGCCCACCGGCGCAATGAATGACGCGTCTAAATAATATATGTGATGTTAAAAAAAATAGCCAACAACTCATTTTTTTTCTACCCATATTTGCATAAATTATTCATGCGTAGGTTGGAAAGGTAAAGGCGCACAAGCAAAAGTTGATAAATTTTAGGAACTCGTTTTTCAGTTCAGTCCAGACATCCTCGCAATTAATTACGCTAAGTGCAACATTACTCCTCCTCCTATACGAAATATCGGAGTAGATGTACAGTGGTACTCCGCCATGGCTATTAGACGGACGATTATTGTACTCAGCAACGAAATTATAAACGAGAAAGAGGGGCTTATTGTGGTCATTCAACCGAGATTCCGATATTCTGATAACCAAAAATGGAAAGGATAATGCAGAAAGAAAGAAAAGTCATTGAAGTGGTTGCGCAGGCTGCGCGCACTGAAATTCAAAATGGATCGTTGAATAATTGACAAAAGATCTCTTCGGTGGTTGACTGAGAAGTATTACAAAATTGTGATATTTGCCTAGAGTTGTTTCCGGAATCTTGATTTGGCAATTATCTGTCCACAAACGTTTCCAGTGCTTTGATTTCTTGAGGCACCAAGCTTTGGAAAAGAGCGCTTTCTTTTCGAGTGTCAAATGATCGTTTACATAAACAGGGTTTTCTTTTCTGGTTACCAGCATGATGCCACCCAAGTAAAGTCGTGCCTTCCTTGCCTTTGCCACACATTCAGCTTCCTTTGTTTTTGAGCAGACACGGGCCACAATATTTTTGTGTTCACCTTTGGTAGCAGCCCGGTGAACAACGTCGAGTTCAGCGGCAGTTAGAGGGCAATAAATTTTCTTGCCAATAGTTTGTACGACTCACACGCAGTCTTGTCTTTCTATGCAACGAATGCCCTTAATCTCGACGTTGTTGAGATTAAGTTGATGCTGCAGGTGGTTGTTGACGACGAATTATTATGACTGAGCACTTTGCAGTGGGTGGGAAGCATAAAACCACACACTCGGTGCCCAATTAGCATTGTCTCATGACTGGTTGTTATTTTACTCTTCTGGCACGCTAAATTGCATAGGATAACGCATTTCCTTGCCCGACACGACGGCCGTATAGGGTCTTTTTCCTAATTAGTTTCAAGGACCAACGTGGCTCTCTGGTAGAATACTCTCCTGTTGCGCAGAGGGCCCAGGTTCAAATCCAATTCAGTCCTCAGTAGTTTTAGATGCGAAGCATCTTATGCTCGGGGCTCTGTCCGTCCCTCCCGTGCCCCGTGTCCCGCGTCCCACGTCCGGCCACTGTAATGAAGTAGGGAAGCACCCATTATGCGAACCAGAACCCTGTAGTAATATGAAGGCCGTCAACCCTAACACAGTCATCAGAGTCATGGCCGAGAGCACAGAGAGGCTGCTTAGCAATGGCTAGGCAGGTGGTGTCTGCCGCCCAGGCTGACCCCATTCCTTAATCTTGCTTGCATATGTTTGTAGGGGGGCTTAGTCCGTCCCTCCTTCCCGCGTCCCACACCACCACAGCGCTTGCGCGTCCCCTCCCCCCCTCTCTCTTCTAAGCTCACCCCCCTTTCTCTTCTCTAGGAATCGTCTACTCTACGGAGCGGCCCCCCGCGTCCCACATACCCCCTCAGCGCATGCGCGTCCCCTCCCCCTGTGCTCTCCTACGCTCACCCCCTTCCTCTACTCTAGGAATCATCTACTCTACGGAGCGGCACATGCGCGTCCTCTCCCCCCTCTCTCCTCTAGGAATACTCTACTCTAAGGAGCGGCTCCGGCGTCCCACATCCCGACAGCGCATGCGCGTCCTCTCCCCCTCTCTCCTCTTGGAATCATATACTCTACGGAGCGGCTCACGCGTCCCACACCACCACAGCGCATGCACGTCCCCTCCTCCTCTCCTGAGGTCCCCCCCCCGTCCTTTCCTCTAGGAATCCTCTACGCAGCGGCGCGAACGACAGGTGGTGGATACAGCTGCTTACTCCGCTTGGGGCGCCACGGTAGTTCCGCGGTATGAAAATGACGGAGCGCGCGTGCCTCATTCTCTCTCCTGCGCAGCGCCGCGATGAGCGCCCGGACCACTGCCGTGAAATAAGAGCGGCGACGTTCCTCCCGCTCAAGCTAATTATCTCCCCGCTGCTTCGCATCCACACATGGTTCCCTTTAGCGGCAGATGGGGATTTTTTTCTATTTTATATTTTCATGTCTAGCAGTTACTTTTAGGGGCGAAGCTCCTTAGGGCATAGGTTAGTTCGGCGTCGCGTCGTAGCCACCCCTGTGCGATGATGATGACGCCGCCATCACGGCACAGCACATGAAATGTACTCACTATGCGTCATAGCGATGACGCTGATGACCATACAGCCGTTATAATAAAGGAGGAACGGAAGCCACGTCTAGCTACCATGTACGAAAATTTCTTGTATAAATATATACAGTGTTTGTCACGTCTTTGATGATGTATTGGGCGAAAATCACGGAAGATTCACGGTTTACCGATGAACCTCAGGAGCTTCGCCCACTCATCATCATTCACTCCGGGGATATACTGTGATTTTTTTCATGTATATTGGTTACGCAACCGATGGCGACGGTGGCGCCGTTAGACGCGGGAAATGGCGCCTAAGGGTTGCGTTCTAAAAACACAAGCGTTTAGGGGTATTTCTTACATCCACCAAGGTGTGGTCTTCTCAGGAGCTGCTGATTCATCTCCGGCCCTGCTAACGTAGCAAGCTAACTGTAGTTGGTTCATGCTGTGTTGTTTTAGGGAGAAATGGAGATAAAACGAAGTAGCTAGCAGTAGCCTCTGAGCGTTTACACGATAATCTGCATGAACAGAGCTTTGCTAAAGGAGCCCTCGGGGCCGTTTTTCTGACTAAATCTTTCCCTATTCGGGAATGTTTTTTATGCACCTGCCTTCAAATTCACTTAAGCTTTCGACTAATTGGTTTCCCCTTCCCCAAAAGAACGCGCCTGTCGAGGAAACGCTGATGCAGCAGTTCAAACTTCTGCGTGCGACAGCGAAAAGGAAACAAGGCTTACGCAAAACTTTTGTCTCAGCCTGCTGCATTGTTCCACATTTTACTTGAAATTTGGAGGTTCTTTGCCACGTTTTCGTTCAATTATTTTTGCGCTTATTGTTCAGCAGTGTTTCTTGTTTCACGCGTTTTTTTTTAATCGCAAACATGTCAAGCTTCGTGGCCCTTTAAACAAGTCTATTTGTTTTTGCAATTTAAAGTTTAAGTCACACTAAGCTGGCCCACAAGATTTGCCTGTAGCTTGCAAGTCAGGCCAACCTTACTGTTGTTCCCTTTTAAACGTCAAACGAAAGCTGTTCCTACGTCAAGCTCAGCAATATTGACGTCGTAAACAACGTTCGAATTTGGTTAATTTGATCACAGTTGGTTATTTTAGTTGTGTTGTTTATAAAATCACACACATACACATACACACACACACACACACACACACACACACACACACACACACACACACACATATATATATATATATATATATATATATTGATCAGACGTGTAGTTTGGAATGGGGAACAAACGGTGTGGTCTGAGCGAAGTTCGGTTAACCCACATCGCAACAATACAGGACAGAATAGTGAAAAGTGACAGCGTGCACAAATATAAAAAAGAAAGGGAGAAGATGCCAGTCATTCTAGGAGTCGATGTTAGGCGAAGGAGTAGGCGAGTAGTCGCCTGCAGCGCATTTTTGCTAGTTCATTTGAGTCAAGCCTTGCGAGTTCAACCGACTTCTTCATACATTTCGAGTAATGTTTACATCACGGGCAGGACCGCAGCAAATAATGTTTTTTCGGAGGGTGCGGGGCCACCTGCTGAAGGCCTTGGCTACTTGAGAAAACCACCTATGTTAAGGAAAGTACCTATTTTAAGAAGCAATAGCAAGGGAAGTGGAGGGGGGGGGCTCCTACAAATTTACTCCCCTCGATTTACTCCCCTACAAATTTACTCCCCTAGATAGATACTAAAGTATCTATCCATCTATCTATCTATCTATCTATCTATCTATCTATCTATCTATCTATCTATCTATCTATCTATCTATCTATCTATCTATCTATCTAGCCGCCTACGTCTGGGTGCTCTGGTGATCACCTCAGCTTGGCGTAGACCAAATTTAGTATGGGAGGGTAAGAGGGTGTGACCATTCTGAATGTCTGGTCACGACATGAAAAATTGGGGGGACCCTTAAGCTTCGCCTTTAAGAGTTGAACGCGATAGCGATATCCTGTCCCTAGCGCGTACTTCAACCACTTAGTACATACTATGTAATGGGTAGCATGCTTTAAACCGTGAGCTGTATGCGCGTGAAATGTTTTTGAACTTGCTATGCACCCCACTACGTGGTCTTAAGGGAATACACGCATTAACGTGTGTGCCTTTTGTAATTTGTGGCCGGCTTTAAATCACGATGTCATTATGGTATTCACATGTTCTGACGCCCGATGGCAATGTACGCTTGTACAACGCAGTATTACTGCGATATTACATGTTGTTTTGTGACGCCTGTATACAGGACGCGTGTGTCTGTAATGGATAAAAGTTATTTTCACTGCATTTCCAAGCAGAGGAAGTTATTTGCACCGTATTTCCAAGCTGAGGCTTGGCTGTGTGGTAGAACATCTGCTTGCCACGCAGGCGGCCTGCGTTCGATCCTCACTCGGATCCGGAATTTATTATTATTTATTTTATTTGCTCCTTTCTAGATTTTTCGGTCACGGACAAGATGATGCTTTTTCGCTCAGAACCAACGACGCCGACACCGACGCCGGAATTTCTGCGAAACGAGCTCTTTAACGCTATCGCGTTAATAATGTAAAAATCCCGTCACATACGACCTCAAACCCTTTCCATCAGTCACGAGTAGCACATATCCGTATATTACGGGCCGTGGTATGCAGGTATGCGCCACAGGTGTTCGACAGTTTGCATGTACGGAGGAACGGCGAGAACAGACATTGGTCATTTAAATGCGATAGCATTAAGAAAAACCGCCATCGGCAGCGTTGACCCGACGAAGAACACTTTGTACATTCCAAAGTGTGTTCGGCGAAAGCTTGTGGCCATTCGACTGACTATGTATTGTCTTTTTTTCTTTTACACTATCAGTGCGATGGCACACAAACGGAATGTGTGCGTGTTTTCTTTTTTTAATTGTGTACCGCGAGTCGCAGTGAGACGCGAGACTAATCTGCTTCCGTTCGCATGCGTTCGTATTTTCTCACGCTTTGCGCATTGTGCAGACGCCATCCGCGTTCCAGCGCTTAAATTGACGGAGAGAGCGAGAGAAAGAAATAACCCTATTGAAAATCCCAACATTGCCCACGAAAAATTTGCGCTGGGAATGCTGGAAAATCCGGTGGCTATGATGGAAAATGTGGTGCACGTGCTGGGAGTAATGGTGGGCATCTTGGGACACTTGGTGGGTTCGCCGGATGGATGCTGGGAAAGTAGGTGGGTTGGTGGACCCTTGGTGGATATAATGGGTGGGTGGTGGATGCACACGGATGATGGGTGCCGGGATATGTGGTGGGTGTGCTGGGTGGATGCAGGGACACTTCTTGTTTGGTGGGAGACATGGTGGGACAAGTGGGTGGATGATGGCATACGTGCTGGGTTGGTGCTTGGTGCAATAGATGTGATAATAAAACATAATGAAGAGCCAGCGTCGATTGGCACGTATGGTGCTCATGATGAATGCTTGGTGATAAGTTGTATTTATAATGCATAGAAGTAGGCATTCGAGAAAATCTTCAATTTGTCGTGATACAACTTTGAACTCTAGGACTTTGTGCTTGAATGGTCAATGCGCATTTACAGGTATTTCCATCCATTGAAAACGGAAGTGAAAACAGTTGAACCAGCGGGAGAGGCAAGTGTTACACACGACAATTCACCAAAACTCGGCCTAACTAATTGGATAAAGCATAAGCGAAATTTTAGAAGTGCAACACTTCTAAGATGACATTTTGCGTCGCCTACATACTCGGCGTAATTGCGCAAAAGTATGGTGTCCGTTGTCACATATTGTTGTACGCGACGGTTACCAGCAACTCAATCTAATGCAAACGTATTAGTTGCTCGGCAGTGCGCTCGCATGAGTGCACCGCCGAGCACGATGTACTCGCAGGAGCACAGCTGTATTACCTGTTCGGCTCCTTACCGCGTTTCAAGAATTTATCCACCACAGCTTCCTTTAGACAAATTTAAGAAAAGGGGGCTGCTATAACGTACCTTTCAAGGTACCTATGGGCTTACGCAACCCTGCATGGCAATGTGCGTATTTGCGTACGAAGCACGACATCCACCGCAGTAATAAAAATTATAAATTTCGAAGCAATCTGTGAGCAATAACACTTGTCGTATTTCATCGAGGGTGCATATCACGCATGGGAAGGCCATGAAGCTGGCGCGATTGAGGCACAATTTGAACAAACATAAATGATCCTCAGTATCGGCAAATCGCAGCTGTCTACGCTTCGAAAGTAGCAAGATGCTAAAACTGAGCTCACCTGCTGTAAACACTACTTCCGTTTGGTCGACCGTCTCGTTTCTTTGAAATAATCCCAACAAGTCTGCAGGTGGACCTCGGTGCGTAAATCTAACGGCAAAATTGCTAGCACCGGCGAAGTAAACACATGTACGGGAAGGAGAAAATCTTACCCATTTAGTCAAATAAAACCGATTTAGAACACATTCTGAAGGAGAAATATTCACAACACAGGCACACACATCGTTCACGCGCATTCACTTCGGTTCGCACAGACTGCCCGTTTCCCTGCCGCCACCGGAATGGCCAGAACACGGCAACAAGACACACCGCCCGGGGACATTACAAGAAGTCAGCCTTGAGGTATGCCCCTTCCCCTGAAGACGCCAGCCGAATGGAGGGAAACTGCCGCGACCCCCGGGCTCAACCCGGGAACTGCACACGACTTTCACTCAGATCTCACTCACAAATGCAAATGTACCGCCTAACCACGTGCATTGAACGTACACAAATGCAACGACATGAAATTTTGCGGACATAATAGTGTGACGGGTAGTGTTTAGCCGAAAAAAAAAGTTTAGTCAAGAAAAGCCACCAGCGCGCACACTTCCTGTCTAACACTAGTGGTACTTGTTTTTTGGGAGTCTAAATGCACAATTGCTCTAACGTGTTGTGGTAGGAATAAGTTTTACGCGCATGAATGGATAATTCAACCGCAAAAATAAGCATACCTTCGCTCCCATGACCGTCACTTATACCATGTTTATACGTATAAGGGCGTCTTTCGTTAGGTGCCCTCAAAACGTCCGAAATGGATTTTTGAAAGGTGCCTTTTATTTCACTTTACCTGAAGTTCTCCTGACGAAAGGCCGCATTTACGCCCAAGGAACGGGTCGTTTGTGAATATGGGCGCGAGCTTCACGGATAACCACTAGCAGCCCCGACTGACGACAGTGAAATATAAGCAAACAGTTCCAAACAAAGCCACAAATTTCGCGCAGCGCGTTTACATTAATTGTGCTGTTATTTTTAGTATTCCAATATTAGGATTTCCGACGGCTCTAACGTCATCAGAGGACCCAGAATTATGTAAAGGTCATTATGTAGAGGGGCGCGTCGCTCACGTCGTGCGACGGATGTGTGCGAGCATTGATGAAACAGAGAGAGCGCCTAAGGCGCAATGTAAAACATCAGGCATATGATATATACCCGTGATTTACTGCGGACACACTTTTGCTAAGTTACTGCACGTTACACGAACGGTGCGATTTTGTGAATTAAGAAGCGGCAGAAAAATACATGTATATAACATACATAGCGCATTTGCTCTGCGTAAGACTTGACACCGAGATGAAGAGGTTTTCGTGTTATTTGAACTACGTATACAACACGTGAAAAAGTAATCACGGTTATTTAGATTTTGTATCGCACATCCGCGTGATGGGGATGCAATGTCAACGCCGCACGCTAAAGCAAATCGCGTGTAGTTGTACCAAGCGAGAAGTAATAAACCACATGGTTCACAGCAGACTCGCTTTTGTATTAAAAAAATACAGTTTAGGCTGAATAGAAACATTAATTAAGCTGCGGATGCAAGTACGCGAAAAAACGTTCGTGAATGCATGATGTGCATTATCATATTAAGGGTCACAGGCAGACCTCACCTGAACAACTTGACAAACAATTCCACCGCATCTGCATCAGTTGCGGTAAATTTCAATGACAGATAGATGAGACAAATATATAAGACTGCGTATTTGCTTATCGCAGCATTAGCACGCGTGTTTGAGCTATTTCTAGCAATGTACACGGCATTTTTCAGCTGATAAGTCGATATCGAAACTGAAACTGGGGTGGTGGTGGCGCCCCAGTCACCCTGTCACTGTTTTTTTTTGCTGGGACATGGCGGCGTCTTGCGATTCATGTGTGCTTCGTGGTGTCGAGTTTGTTCGTGCGGGTGATTATTACTGCGTTGCATCGCGTTGTGTGTTGCGGTTACTGACGTAAGCGCAAGTTCGTCAGCGAGTACTTTCCGCGGTGTCCGCGGTACCCGGCAAATAGTCGTCATATGCTGGCCGTGCGACTCCGACATCTGTGACTCCTTTGTTCAGTGTCATCGACGGACGTGCTGTTTCCCCTTCAAATGTTACCGCACATCAGTGAGTAGCAGCGCCGCAATACTTTCTCGATGACGCGCTCTGTGACCCTGGAAAACGCCTTGATGCTCGGGCACTTCCGGTGCGATACCGGTGGATGGCCGGACGCGGATAGCTCGGCCATTCCTCGCTCGGCGCATCGCTTGAAAACCGGCGGTCAGCCTGCAGCGAACGCCGGTAGCGTGCTTTCTTGCCAGAGCCCAGGCAACACAGCACATTGGCCCAATATTGTTTATACGCTGGCAAACGATGGTCCAATGAATGGCCAGTCAATCCATTACAAAACCAACGTTGGCAAAGCCAGCCTATAAGGATGCCAATAATGGTGCATCGTGGCCAGCCAAAATACAATATTAGTACTACCATTGTACAAGGACGGCAACAAAGGGCCGTCATAGCCAGCCAAAATACAATATTGGAAGTGCCATCATAAAAGGACGGCAAGAAAGGGCCATGGTAGCCAGCCAACATGCAATATTGGCACCACCATTGTATAAGGACGGAAACAAAGGCCCATAATTTCCAGCATACATAACACATTGGCGCAGCCATTCTGCAAGGACGGCAACAGTGGAATACCGTTGCCAGCGACTGTAAAATATTGGCAGTGCCATTTCATAAAGATGGCAAAAAGAGTCTATCGGCGTCAGTCAGCAAACAAAACTGGCACTTCCATTACTGCTTTGGCATTCCATTACTGAGTTGGCATTGCTGAGTTGTATTACTGAGTTGACATTCGGTATGGCACAAAATACAGGCTAAATAGTTGAACAAAATTTGTTTTACAGATGTTCAGCAATGTAAAATTAAATATGCACTAAGTGCTCAACAGAGTTTTCGAGCGGTTGGAAAGATTTTTAATAGAAAGGAAACGCAAAAGAGAACAAAATTGAACTTTGAAATGCTTGTTAAAAGATAACGTTAATTGTGCGATACAGCCAGCATATATACCACAACTGTAAAAACAACAAAAAACCTTAAAACATTGCCTTTACAATGATTGGCGCTGTATATAAATAATAATAATAATAATAATAATAATAATAATAATATCGAGTTTTACGTGCCAAAACCACGATATGATTATGAGAGACGCCACTGTATATAGATAGCGTTGATGTGGTAATAGAGCAGAAAAAAAATTCTATTTTGTTTCGCGATGGGCGTTTTGCACTGGCACCACTTTTGTGCGTGCGCTCGGAAATTGTTCTGACGGCTTTATTAGCGGTGAAAAACATTTCATATTACTTCAGCCACACCACGTATTTCTGAGTTTGATACACGGCTGGTTAGATTACAGTATCGTAGCTCTTTTTTGTGTGCGCGCTACAGCGATGCGCTGTCCATGACTGCGGTATCGCTCACAGAATCTTTAAATGAGGTATCAGTTACGTTTGCACTCTCAGCGCTTCACACAACAAAACGTGTTCACTTCAAATAAATGTTCTCGGTGTTCAGGAGGCCTGAGAAGCAGCGCAACGCCATGTTTTGCTCAGGAATTTTACGTGCTCTCCTCCCGGCAGTGGGGTAGCATGGTGGCGGCTGGTCATAAAACACTTGTCACTTGACGGCTGCTCCGCCCACGACGGTTCGACAGTGGTTCCGAGCTTTCACTGCCTTTGAAAAGGAGGAACGGGAGGGTGGAGGGGGGGTGGGGGGGGCAGGGCACGTGTGTGGCGGGAGACAACGGGACCGAATATGCCCACGCGTTTCGGCCTCCTCTGGCCGGCGGCTATCCTTTGTTAGTCAGCGGCGGATACTTCCCCTCGCTTGGGCTCCCGGAATCGGCGGCCGCGCGCCCTTGTGCATTCAGTCGGGAGTCATCGGGAAAAAACGGACTTGGATGCCGAGGCAGGATGACGTTCTACGGCGACGCTACAATGAGAAAGCAGCTGCCGTGTGCATCATTGGACTTGACTGTTCTGACTTTTGACAAGCCATCCGCAGATGAGCGCCGATGCGTTTTGAAAACTCGCAAACTTTCCGCTGGATATTTGTGTTCGGATCGCGTTCAGTAAATCGTTTCGTTCCTTTATTGCATGTTACTTTCCGTGTTTTTCGTATGGGAAATATGTGCTCAGTATTTTCTCTAGATATTTTACTTTGTGAATATCCATGTACTGGGCTTTGTTGTGTGCGTTGAAGTTGGTTAGTTAAGTGCTCACTCTTAGCGAAATTGTCAGCATTTGCATGTGTTATTTGGTTCCTTTATCGCGTTGTTGTGCGCCAGCTAAGCATCCGTTTTTCATGTTCCCTTCACCACTCGTTTCGCGCAAAGAATTTCTAGATTTATCACACTCATATTCTCAATAGTTTCTAAAGTATCGCAGTCTTTCAAGCTCTAGCGCAGTCACCGTTTAATAAATAAATAGGCCATGTACTTACTGGTAGTTCAAGGCGGATATGAATCACAGTTGTGTCGAATACCTGTTCAAGCGCAGACGTTCATGTATTTCATTTTATACCACACTTCGCTTTCCAGTCAATTCCTTTTGAGCCTTCGGTGTACTTACATCCCACATAAGCCCTAACAGAGAAACATTTTGGCTGTGTGCGTTTGTGAGTGGGGCCGCTTTGCGATTATTAATATAACATCGTTATTCGAAGTAATTAGTGTCGGTTCTATACAGCTGTTATCTCAAGCAAGCGATCAGTAGAGCACAGCGCGAAATGCGAAATTCTGTCCAAAACTTGATATCATTACCATATGTCCATAAGACTGTTTGGCGTAGCGCACACCCACAAGGACAAAGGACACAAACACACACCATATGTACACTGTATACATTCTGAATAAACTTCTGATTACTCTCAGCATTTCTAGGTGATTATTCCTACTGCCTACCTCAATGCAAAAGCGTGGGCTACACGCATTCATTTACACACACACAAATCTACCTCATGTGAAACTACACATGCAGTGGAAAACGCCAGCAGGATATTGGCGTAGCCAATGAAAAAGCTAGCAAGAACCGGCGTTAAACACTGGAAAAGAAAGAATGATGGCGCAGCCAACGAAAAAAGCTGGCAAGAAATATTCGAGCTGCCAATATTTATACAATGTTGGCGATACGTACGACGGACAATGTTGGCTTAAGCCATCTTTACCATTATTGGCGATATGTTGGACGTACAATATTGACTGCAGCCATCTTTGCAAACATTGGGCATTCATTGGCTTCCAATAATGGACCAATGTACATTTAGGTGTAGCAAAACCCCAAAATTCCAATGTAGGACCAATATTTCTGCAAATGTTTGCCAACATTAGGCCGAGATTGGTCCAATGCCGGCGTGCTGCCTGGGAGGTAAGTGATTTTGATCGTTGTGCTTCGTACGTTGAGTTGTTCTTATTGCAGTATGCGTTGTCGCCTAAGGAAATCGCCTAACGTGTTGGTACTGCAGGCTGTTGTAGTTGTGTGGATTGTGCTCGCGCGCGACGTTTGTCAAGAGCGTAATCGGTAAATTTTCAGTAATCGCTTGCGCGCACGCACTTCTCTACGCTAAAATTAGCTGAAAGGAGGCAACATTTTTGTCAGGCACACCATTGTCATGCGTTTTATGCATGCAGTTTACACTTGTCAAGTTCTCCGCGGTAGTGTAGCGGTTGCGGTGCTCGGCTGCTGACCCGAAGGCCGCGGGTTCAATCCCGGCCGCGGAGGTCGCATTTCGATGGAGGCGAGAGGCCCGTGTACTGTGCGATGTCAGTGAACGCCAGATGGCCAAAATTTCTGGAGCCCTCCAGGACGGCGTCATACGTAATTATATCGTGGTTTTGGTATGTTAAACCCCAACAGTTATTATTATACTTACACTTCTCAACTTAACTGGAGTAACGCAGTGAAACCGAATGTTCAAAATTCATTTATTTTGCTCGAGCACTAAAGGAAAAAATAATATTCGGCCACCGTGTTAACATGTTCTGTGAACCGTGAATCGGTACAGTGGGAGAAATGAAGCGTTTCAAGGGATATTATTCTTTAGGCGAGCATTTTGTGCGTCATTAAGTAACGTGACCCGCGAAAGCGTTTAGAATAGCACTCTTGGACACTGTTTATCGTCTTTCCAGCCATAGCGAATGTAGTAGATTTGCTAAAAATGGACGTTCAGCAGCATGAGAATGTATTTTGCAGGGTCGGTTTGACCCATTTTGTATCCTTCATGCATATTGAACTAATTTGACTAGCCGTACTGTGAGCTGATTTTTCAGTCCGCCGCGGCGGAGGAGTGGTTATGGTGCACCGCTGCTCACCCAAAGGTAGGGGTTCGATCCCGGCTGCGGCGGTCACATTTCGATAGAGGCGAAATGCATCAGGCTCGTGCTCTCTGCATTGTCAGTGCGAAAAAAACCAGACGGTCAAAATTTCTGGAGCCCTTCAGTTCGGCGTCTCTCATAATCATAGCGTGGTTTCAATTTTGAAACGCTAGATATTATTATAAGCTGAATTTTCAATTTATTTCGGCACTGTGCGTGCGTTCGGGCATTGAAGTTACGCGTGACATCTGTATTGGAAAATTCGTGAACACACTGTGTCTCTGGCACCCCATGTTCACGAATTTTTTCATTTCTTCAAGCTTCCATCTTACCCTCAAACTCTGCCTTTTTTGGATTGGTATTACTTGTTTCCTAACATAAGCAGCTTAATAGCGCGTAGTAAGTTCTCATCACTGTGTTTACATGCTAGTCATTTATGCAAAACCATTCATAGGTTATTCGTGCTCTACAGGTGTATCAGAGGCGAGTGCGACCAAACGAAAGACGTTTATTCAGATATGGCTAGGGCATAGAAAGAGACGCCATGGCTGATACGCATGCGCAGTTCGCAGTTGCACATGGCACGCTCGATACACCTTCTTTTCTTTAAGTGAAGTTATGCTGCAGAGAAACGGAACACACTTGGCGAAAATTAGCGTCGTAGTGCAGCCAACGTGGTTGACAGGTTGGACGCGCTGATCGCCGAGGAGCTGGCGCCGCTGTTGTGTTGGACGTGCCGACTGTCACTGGTGGCAGCGTAGGAGCAGGACCAGCTGAGCCTGGTGGCGAAGGCTCGTTTCTCTCGGCTGCGTCCTCGCCGTCTGAGTCATTGCTTTCAGTTGTACGAAGCAGGAACGGTTCACGTGTCCTGAGCATGTGCTGCCTATTGCGACGCAGCAGCTGGTTGTCTTCTGTGACTACCTGGTAGGACCGCGGTGCTAGCTTGCCAACGACCTGGGCTCTTCGGGTCCACTGTTTCTTTCTAACCCGGACGACTTCTCCCTTCCTTAGCGGTGGCAAAGTCCTCCTCCGCGCGTCGAGTGGGTTGCGCTTGAAAACTGGGGAGCGGGATTCTTGCGTGACGTCTGGGAAGGGAGTGCGAAGTCTTCTTCCTTGCAGGAGTTCTCCTGGCGGCCGACCATCTTCAAGAGGAGCAGTGCGATAGGCCAGAAGACCCAGCCAGAGATCGTCTTGGGTTTCTGACGTCTTTTTCAATATTCGTTTCACAATCTGCACTCCTTTCTCGGCAAGACCATTTGAGCGGGGAAATCCGGGGGCTCGATGCGACATGGTTGAAATCGTACCTGGATGCGAAAAGAAAGAATTCATGAGAGGAAAACTGGGGCCCATTGTCCGTGCACACCTCTACTGGTATCCCATATCTTGCGAAAATAGCACAGGGTTTAGAAACGACGGTCATTGCCGTGGTATCACTCAAATGCTCCACTTCTGGGAAATTCGTCAAGGCATCAAAGACACACAAATAAGAATTTCCCCCCGTACTGGAAAATGTCCACGCCTACCCGGTACCACGCGTGAGGTGGCATTGGTCTCGAAATGATGGGTTCGCTTGGTTGCGCGTACGCGTGCTTCCGGCATGCGCTGCAGCTTCGTAACATATTGTCAATGTCATTACTGAGTCCGGGCCAAAACACTAAGCTGCACGCTCTTGCTTTAGTTTTGTTCAGGCCTAAATGCCCTTCGTGGATGCGTTTAAGCATTTCCGGCCTCATGGATCTCGGGATTACTACTTTACACCCCTTCAGTAGTACTCCTTGCACTTTAGACAATTCTGAAGCGAAAGGCTTCATTGGACCTTCAAGGCTATCGCCTCCTTTTCCTTCGACGTAGCGACTAACGGCCTGCATTTCCTCATCTTTTGCAGTCTCTGTCACTAAGCGGTTCAGGGTCTTAGTGCTCACCAACTCAAGTATAACAGCGACTGCGTGGACTTCGACGTCTTCGGTCGAGCCTGCGTACTCCTCGTTGCTTGGTCGCGACGATCTGGACAGCATGTCGGCAAGGACCAGCTGTTTCCCTGGAATGAATCGGGGTTCATAATCGTATGTCATCAAACGAAGGAAGAAGCGTTGAAGTCGCGGTGGCATATCCTCGATACCTTTCGATGCGAAGGCTATAGGGGGGCCGGTGATCTGTCTCGATGATAACTTTGCGACCATACACAGTGACGAAATTTTTCGCATGCAAAGGTGATTGCCATGGTGTCTTTTAAATGCGAAGCATTTCTTAGCGAACTTCGGCGACTTTCTATCTATCTATCTATCTATCTATCTATCTATCTATCTATCTATCTATCTATCTATCTATCTATCTATCTATCTATCTATCTATCTATCTATCTATCTATCTATCTATCTAGCCGCCTACGACTTTGTGCTCTCCTGGCCGTATCGTTAATGGGATTTATACCAAATTTGGTATGACATAACATGACTGTATGACGAACATAAATGGCTTTTCATATCATGAAAATCATGAATAACTTGTCATGAAAAGTATGATTTACATGCCACGCTCATGGCGCGGTCGCGGCCGTTTCGTTAGCTTGATATACACCAAATTTGGGATTGAGCGACGTGACTGTATGACGAACATAAATGACAGGTGGTAATATGCAAATAATGAGGTGCATGTCATGTACAACATGATTTACATGCCACGCTCATGGCGCGCTGACGGCCGTTTCGCTAGCTTGATATACACCAAATTTGGTATTGCGTGACGTGACTGTATGACGAACATAAATGCCAAGTGGTAATATGGAAATCATGACATGTCATGTGCAACATGACTTGCATGCCACGCTCATGACACTCTCGTGGGCGTTTCGCTAGCTTGATATACACCAAGTTTGGTATTGAGGTACGTGACTGTATGACTAGCATAAATGACAGGTGGTAATATGAAAATCATGACCAGCATGTCATATACAACATGATTTACATGCCACGCTCATGGCGCGCTGACGGCCGTTTCGCTAGCTTGATATACACCAAATTTGGTATTGACTGACGTGACTGTATGACGAACATAATTGCCAAGTGGTAATGCGGAAATCGTGACATGTCATGTGCAACATGACTTGCATGGCACGCTCATGACACTCTCGTGGCCATTTCGCTAGCTTGATATGCAACAAACTTCGTATTTAGAGACGTGACTGTATGACGGGCATAAATGACGTTTTAATATGGAAACCATGACATGTCATTCGCAACATGACTTGCATGCCACACTCATGGTACTCCCGTGGCCGTTTCGCTAGCTTGATATACATCAAATATGGTATTCAGCGACGTGATTGTATGACAAGGATAAATGACAAGTGGTAATATGCAAATCATGACATTTCATGTGCAACATGATTTGCATGCCACGCTCATGACACTCTTGTGGCCGTTTCGCCAGCTTGATATACACCATATTTTAAGGTGAAAGCCTTTAATGTATCATGCTCGCGTCCGCCCGTCCGTCCGTCCGTCCGTCCGTCCCTCCAGCCGTGCCCTGGCACAGTGCCAGGTGGGCGCCGGGGCGCGCAAACGGACGCCGGTCGCGTTGGACTCTACAGCGCTCGCGCTTTGCTTGCGTAACGTCGCATTGCCCAGCGTCTCTAATCATGCAAGGAGGGAGACGCGCGCATCACATTTCATTCTGACCGGCCCCGTCTCAGTGGGCACAGGCGTTCGAGGAAGACACTTTGGAATTGACAAATTGTCCGTCAATTTAAACCCTGGAACGCGGATGGCGTCTGCACGATGCGCAGAGTGCGAGAATACGAACGCATGCGAAATGGAGGCAGATTGGTCTCGCGTCTCGCTGTGATTCGAGGTAAAAACTTAAGCGAACATAAGTGGCAGGTGGTAACATGTAAATCTTGGCATGCATGTCATCTACAATGCCACTTACATGCCACGATCGTGGTGCGCTTGCGTCCAGTTCGCTAGATTGATATACACCAAAATTTGTATTGCGCGACGTGACTGTTTGACGAACACAAATGACAGGTCCTATCATGTAAATAATAACATGCATATTATGTACAGCATGATTTGCTCCTTGCTGGCTGCTTCGCATCACATCGATTCCCACGGTGCGTGTGGGATCTGCCGGTTTTTATATTTGTGAATACATTTGTTCGGCATGCGTCATAACACGGGAAGCGTAGGCTATCGGTCACCAGTTAATCCCATATTGCTGCAGAAGGGCTGCCCCCAGTCCACTTTTCGATGCATCAGCTCTTATTTTAGTTGCCCTCGCTGGGTCAAAGATAGCGAGAACCGGCGCTTGACTCAGCATGTGGCATATCGCTTTCCACTCGCTAGCGTGGTTGTTGGTCCATTGAAACACCGTGTCTTTATTGATGAGACCACGCAGAAGCTTTGTGTTTTCGGCCAGGTTTGGCAGGTATTTTCCGAAGTAGTTCGCTACGCCGAGCATTCTGTGGACTGCTGCCTTGTCTGTTGGGAACGGCATTTCGCTGAGGGACGCGCTAAGCGCCGCATTCGGCCGGATGCCGTCGCACGTTAGAACGTCACCGAGAAAGTCTATTTCGGTCTGTCGAAACTTGCACTTGGTAGCGTTAAACGTCAGGCCGGCCTCACAGGCCCGTTGCAAAACAGTTCGAAGGCGTGCGTCGTGCTCTGCTGCTGTTGCTCCCCAGATTAGAATGTCGTCTATGTATACAGCTGTACCTGGGATACTGTCGAAAAGCTCGCTCAGCGTTTTTTGAAATACCTCTGGAGCGGACGCAATTCCGAACGGAAGCCTCAAGAATCGGTAACGGCCAAATGGTGTTCCCAACGTACAAATCTTCGATGTGGCCTCAGCTAGTGGGATTTGGTGGAAACCTGAATTCGCGTAGAGGCGCGTAAAATACCTGGCACCAACTAGATCCGCTTCGATATCTTCGCGCCTAGGCATCTGGTAATGCTCGCGCTTTAAGCATTTGTTAATCTCCCTTGGGTCCATGCAAACCCGCAGCCTTCCATCCTTTTTTCGAACGAGAACAAGAGGGCTTACCCCGTCTATTGGTTCCTGCACCTTCTCGATGATTACCGCTTGCTCCATGCGCCGCAAGCTCTTCTCGCAGAGGCTCTTTTAGCGCCAGGGGTACTCGTCGTGCCGGTTGCACCACTGGCGTGGCCCCTTCTTCCAACTTGATTTTATACTTGCGAGCAACGCACCCAGGTGCCACGGAACAACTGCGGGAACTCGTTGAAAATGTCGTCCTCACCTGCGGTGTTCACGACGTCAACTGACCGAGACACTAGTCCTAGCTCCTCGCTTGCAAGTAGTCCCAGTATGGCAGGGTTTCCTTTTCTGACAATGAAGAAGTTGATATCGCTTGCTCGGCCGTTTATGACAACGCTCAACTTGGCCACTCCGATATGCTTTATAACATGACCGCTATAGGCGCGAAGGACCGAAGTGCTGGGGCTCACGCTTGCTTTTTCTTTGCATCTTTGATAAATTGAATAAGGCAGCAAGTTCGCCTGAGAGCCTGTGTCTACTTAAACCGGACAGCTTGACCGCCCGCATGCGCGTTGATTAGCCACTCTGCTTTCCTGCCGAAAGCGTCGACACTGACGTCCAAAAATACTGAAATCGTCGTCGTCTTCGCGCACATCATGCACCTGAGGGCTTTTCATTTTCTTGCAGCACACCGCAAAATGGTTCGTTGTTTTGCACAAAAAACATGTCTTCCCAAAGGCTGGGCATCTCCCGCGTTCGTGGAACCTGTTGCATCTGCTGTATTTGGACCCAGTTGAATTAGGGTGTCGCTTCACTATCGCCACTTGGCTTGCTGGCTGTGCCCATGCTTGATTCTGAAGTGCTGTAACTTCTGCGGCTTTACACAACTCTTCTGCCTTTAGCGCTGTCAGGTTCTTTTCGCCAATCATCTTCTCTCGTAATTTGGAGTCATTGGTGCCGAAAACAATCTGGTCGCGGATCATCGAGTCGACCTGTAGCCCAAAGTTGCAGTTGCGGGCTTGCTTCCGCAAATCTCGCAAAAAATGCTCGAAGGGCTCTCCTTCAGCCTGAGTCCTTGAACGAAACAGGTATCTTTCATGGCCCTCATTCTGTTTCTCTCGACAGTACTCTTGGAATTTCTTGACAACTGTGGCATAGTCCTCTTTGTTTTCGCCCTCCAGAAATGTGAAATTATTAAATACCTCTAGTGCATCGTCCCCTGCAGCACTCAGCAGCAGAGCCGTCTTCGCGGCTTCCGACCTTGGCTCCTTTCGAGATTCCGTTGCGGTAAGAAACAGGTCAAACTTCTGTTTGAAACGGTCCCAGTTGTTCGAGATGTTGCCGGCTAGAAGCAGAGGATCCGGAGGCTTCACCAGTTCCATCTTCTCGCTAGCCCCGGGTTATACTGACTAGTCAGGTTCCGCCCCCCAGACAGCGAGCCACTTCTGACACCATGTATCAGAGGCGAGTGCGACCAAACGAAAGACGTTTATTCAGATATGGCTCGGGCATATAAAGAGTCACGATGGCTGATACGCATGCGCAGTTTCCAGTTGCACATGGCACGCTCGATACAACAGGTAGTGCGAAAGGTGGGCTGCAATTTTCCATGACTTGCGAGTATCATAAAGCAGCGTTTTTGTCGTGCCCATTAACTAGAGCTCAGGCTGTATTAGGGAACCATAAATTTTAGTTTTCACGTGGATACAGTATGCTATAAATATGGTTGCACATTGTGTATGTGGCTAAGACAGAAATAAGCCCCCCTGCATCTAAGGTAGATATATGGCACTTCCATGGCTTGTTTGGTTCAACGTGCAGCTTGACACAGACGAGGAATGGAGTGTCATCGAATTCTTGTTTGCTCATCTGTGGCGCACGGCACGTTCAAGCCGAACATGTTAATGTACCAACTCGCCAAACTTGCCGTCTAAATCCACTGATATGGCACAGTGCAACACTGGCATGCTGAGCTTTGTCGGATGTAAACAGACGTGCAGACCACAGAAACTGTGCAAAAACTCGACAATTTTCATCAATGTACATGCTGTGAACATTCAATCAATAGAATCCATGTGAAAGTGTATTGAGCAAAAATCGCATGAACCATGAGGCTTCAAAAATTACAGATAACATTTATTAACATTTTCCTTAGATGGGTAATTGTCGAAGGCACGCTATAGCATGCGGCTGATGGGGATGTTTTGTGTTATTAAGGAAATAATTTATTCTTTCCGCTGTTATATTCTAATATGTAAGTTAATCAGTTCATAATGTGTTAGTGCCTTGGTCAGGCAAGTTAAAAATATCTCTGTATGTGTCTGAGCCATTTATTATTCAATGTAAGGTCTGCGTGAGACGACGCCTGCTTGGCCTAAGCTCAGAGTGGACTTGCAACAGCCTTATTACACAACTTTCTCTCAAAGCCTCTCCTACTGACTTTATTGGCAACAAACCAGATCGAATCTTTGGCAATGCTTTAACAAAGAAACTGTTGCAGCCTGCTCCTGTCCTGGTGATGCTGGTGATGACCGCATGCAGCGAATGCTGATGTGAACCTGAGTAATGAACAAATGCAGGTAGGCCAAGGCTGTGTTGTAAACAATTTAGACATCATTGTTGCCGCAGAATAAGGTTTTGCAATTTATGTGTGCCTGCTCACATGTGGCGAGGTTCAGTAAGTTTCATCGGCTACACATGAGCAAAGGAACCTATAGGAGTAATGATGTAGTGTAGGAATCTCCTTGAATGCATAGCACATATGTTCCACACATCAGCATCAGATTTCAAATGCATTTAGTTCTATAGCTACTAAAGTGCTTCGTTTGATTTCCAAATTAAGGTTAATCTATAAAAGCAATCTATCTGATGCAAAAGAACTTGTCAAGCCTTGAAACTAGTTACAGTGCTGTGTTGTTCATATATCCATGTTTAAGAGGCATTATTCCAGTTTTCATGTGCATGTTTAGTAATACCACTGCCCATATTCCCTGCATCGATTCAAGGAAATAGGCCCTGGTACAGCAGAGATTTGTGTGTTATTGCTACAGTGTTGTAGTGAAGGTACCACAGAATAGCAGACACATACACACCATGCAGAGGCATAGCCAGAATTTTAGGGGCGAAGCTCCTTAAAGCGGCACCCGTTCGTCCCTCGTCGTAGTGCGTAACCAGTCTTACGCTTTGACCTCCAAGGTGGTGCCGGTGGGAGATTTCTCCTGTGCGTTGTTGAACAATAAAAAAATTCGCAGCGTGCGCGTTAACTAAAAGCCGAATTCTTCTGTCTCTCATTCCCCATTAGCAGCCATTGGCATTTCTCCTGTGCGTGATTAAACAATAAAAATTTTGTTCATAACGCCGTTGATTGATGAAATAAACCAACGAAAGACGCCAGATGTTTTCTAAAAGCAAAACGAAAAGACGCCAAATGTTTCTAAAGCAAAACGAAAAAGACGCCAGCTGCTTAACGAAAGACGCCAGGTGTTTTCTAAAGCAATGGTTTTATAATCAAAACCATATCGCGATACAGGTTTGTAGTTGACGATGCTCGTTGCCGTCGGTGTGTGCTCGTATGGATAAGGATGCCGCTGCAACCAGTGCAAGAACCACTTAGCTTACATTTCACCGACCACAAAGCGGTCATAATGAAAGGACAACGGAAACCAGCAATAAATGTTTGATAAAACATTTAATCAATCGTTTCACGTCATTTTTATCGGGCGAATTAACGGAAGAAATTTCACGGTTTAACCGATGATTACTTCCAGGAGCTTCACCCAATCTCATCATCATTCACCTCGTGGATCTGCCGTCAATTTTTTTAGTGGTTGTGATCCAGCCTTACTTTACATATGTTTGTGTTTGTGCATACATTTATGTGTGTGTGTTTATATACACATAGAGCACTTCAAAATTTTGAGGGCATTTGAAATCCTCGTCCAGCTATGCCAATTACACCATGGCTTGTGATGTTTTGTGCAATATTGCAATCTTTTATGCTGTTCTTACTTCAACATGTGAAACTTCCCTGCAGCACCATTTTGAACCGGTCCTATGTAATGAAGTAAGATGTTGCTCTCACGGTGCTCTCTTTTTTTAGAATGCTACAACACATTTGGGCGATACAAGAAGCACAATTATACACACTATCGACACTTGTAGCATCTTCTTTCTCATCGAGAGCCGCCCAGGCTTGCAGTCACCCCCTTGCTTTCGTTATTTCTTTCATTGAACGCTACCTATGGCTGTGAGCATTCTGTCCTATAGTTGTTGAATACTCGTAGTATTTGGGTGACACCTCATGCCAGCGCAGAGATACATGTGGCATAAATTCTTTTTTTTTGCAGATAGGCACACAGAAAAGTAATGCTTCCTGAGGCAAACAATGCTTGTTCATCTTTTGTGCACACATCTTCAAAGCCATATGATTTCTGTCACGAGGGCCAAGCGGAACATAAAACAAATACATTCCTCCTATTGCCATTAGCCTGGTACCAATCTGTGACGCCACGGTGAATCTATAACATAGTATGAACTTCTCTAGTGCAGAAATATGAATTTGCTAGTCGCAAAGGCGACTATGGCATGTTAGGAACTAGAGCTTGAAGCATATGCCGTGTTTTCCGTGGGCGAGCAAACTTCACATAGTGTGAACGTCGGCGTTGCCGAATACCACGTTGGTTGCCATAGCAACGGCACATAAAACAGTTTTCTGTCTTGAAGTTGCATCGTCCCGCCGATAGATATCCGGTGCCGTCGCCGGACCAATGGACGCGCGCCGTTGTTACTTTATCTGGTCGAACGCGCCTTGCAAGCGAGCCGCGAAGTTTTGCCCTAAACCTAACCGCACCGTGAAAAAAAAGAGGGGGGAGGGGGGTAGCGGTTCCAAAATTCCTTGACCTTGTCTATCCCGTGCAGAATGCTGTTTAAGCTACTATCGCCGCAGTACACCGGTGCGCTACGGAGAAGCATACTAAGATTTAGAAGGGGCTGTTAGCACTAGTGACGGGACACAGCACATTTTGTTCCTCAATGACTAATGCATGTATACACCGCATAATTGTGAGTACTATATAGTGTGATCGCTGACGTGAAAAAAAATTAGTGGCAATCATTTGGAGCAGTGTATGAGATTTCTGCAGACTCAAGAGACAACAACCCAAACCGTACGCCAGTTTTCTTTTTTTTTTTTTTGCACTACCCCCACTTGGTACTGCTTTATGAACCTCCCGAATTTCAAGGTCGCCAGCTTGGCAGACCCACATTTGCATTTGCACAGTATGTCAAAGGATTCTACAGGCGATCCAAATGCTAATGTGGACTTCACCATTGTTTGCACAGTGGGGTGGTTCAAAATACATCTTTTATTGAAATAGCAGCGTCATGTTCACTGTGCACGACTTAGGCGACGTTGATTGGCTTGTACGTATTTTTATTTTATTTTCTAAATGTAAGCCTTCTCTGTTATATTGCTCCTAATTCGGGATTTTGCGCCTGTCCTTTGTGTTCTTTACTGTGTCCTGTTTTTCCTCGTGCTACGCTTCGACATGAATCTGTACTAACTCGCCCAGTACTCTACGTTAAAAAAATGGATGTTTTTTTTTTCGTGCCGCGCTCAAAACTTGGATTTTTCGTGCTCCAAAAGTAACATTCTGCTGCTCCAAGATTTGCTGCTATTTCTATTTCAGCTATTGCACCCCTGAATTACATTTGATGACATCATACCTGCATATGAGTTAGGCAAGTTAGATTGCTCCGTTTTGGTTTTAAAGGACACTAAAATGAAACCTTTGACCAGTCTAGACAAATCAATTATTTTTAAATTCTTTAAGAGCTCTGTCAGCAATTTTGTGTAAACTTCATAGGTGAACTAGTGGCCGAGAAAATGAAAATATTTCACTTGTTAAGTTTCATGATGATTTTGACCACATGCGCGTTAGGGGGGACGTCGCAAATATTCTGTGTTTTTGCATATATTTGCCACAATCGCTTGCTAAAATTCTCTAAAACCTGCTATGTTAAGACATTGGCTCTGTAGGAACACAATGTCAACAATGTAGACTAGCAGGTGCTGGCAAAATCTGCGCTGTCATGCAGAGCTCGTGTGGGGACTTCTACGAGGTGTCGTCTTGTGTACCTTCTTTTTTGCACATTATCTCGCTTACGAATACCCGGAAGCTGAGGTACTTGGTAGAGATTCATGACAAAAAATGGTAGGCATGCAAACACGGACTCAAGAGAGAAGTCAAGGCAACAAAAATGCTGACTAACCTTATTCGGCTAGTTGGTTAGTAATTAAGCATTTGTGTTGTCCAGACTTCCATCGTGTGTCCATGTTTGCATGCCTGTTGTCTTTCATGAATCACCTACCACGCATCATCTGGTATTCTGAAGCTTTATTGCAGTAAATTACGGAAATAGCTTTATCTCTTTTGGATCTTTTAACCCTTTCCCAACGGAAAACGAGCTGAGCTCGTGCACACAGTTTGTGCCGCTTCTACAGAAGAAGAACTGGGCTCATACATGCTGAAAGAAGCGTCTGGGACACCACAATTAAGCTATGATGATTATGTTTGCTGCCTTATGTTTTGCTTCAACAGATGGTGGCTGCTGGGGCGCGCCAACGGACGCCGATCGCACCTCGCGTCGGACTCTACAGCGCCCGCGCTTTGCTTGTGTAGCGTTGCTGTGCTCGCGTGTCCAATCATGCAAGAAGGGAGACGGGCGCATCGCGTTCCATTCTAACCGACCCCGTCTCAATGGGTAGAGGCGTTCGCCTAACACACACTTTGGAATTTAGATAGCGTGCTTCAATTTTGGTGGAAGCCCTGCAAATCTTTGACGTCGACAATATGCTCTTTACTCGTGGAACATCACATGGGGCTCGGAATAGCCATACCAGTGGTGACGTCACGAGGTGCTGCCGACTCATATGAGCACTGACGTTTACTTTAAAACCAAATTAAAATATTTTAGCTAATGTGTGGTACTAAAAATCGGTCAGAAGTGCCCCATAATCAGGTCACTCAAACAACGCAAACATCTTCATGTTTCAATTTTGGTGTCAGGGCGGCTTTAAGGTTTTGGTTGAAGTGATTGCAACTGGTTTCATTGATGTTATTGCTCCATATTGCACCAAAAGCAGTTTATTTCTTTTCGTTTCATTCTGTTGTAGCATGCCTGGAAAAGTACTTCAAGGCACACCCCAGCCCGGCTGCGCCACACCTCAAGGAAACGGCCTTGCTGCCGTCTGCAAGCTCCTCAGAAGTTACTTTATGAAGCAAGCCCGCAGGGCATATGTGTTAGTCATCACAGCACGGAGAACAAATAAACACAAGTCTTTCGTGCAGCGTACATTCATTGATTTCATGCTTTTTCAACATATGTGGCCACGTGAAGACACAGACAAGCTTGTTAAGACCAATGGTAGAAGGTAGTCTATTATCACGCTGCGAAGTGCAATGTCTATTGTTTCAATTAATTCAGAGTTCGGCCTTGACTCGGGTGCCCAACACCTATCATCTATCCGTCTGCCGGTCCCTCAGCGTATACCATCATCTGTCCATTACTCCCACCATCTGCCCATCGTCCACCATCCACCCGTCATCTGTCCATTACTCCCACCATCCACCATTCGTCCACCATCCACCCATCGCGTGTCCATCACCCACCCTCCGTCCATCTACCCACCGTCCTTCCACCATTACCCAGTACCATAATCCACCAAGATGGTGGGTGGTGGGTCCGACCATGCCCACCATTGGGCAAATTTTCAATAGGGATCTATACGAATTCCCGGGCGGCGGTCAGGGCCTTCGCCTCGAGTTCAGTCTCGGCGGAGGCAGCCTCTCCCTGCTTTGCGGCAGGAGCATCGGCCCCCCCGTCATCACTTGGGTCACCGCCCACATAGGGCCTAGGGTCTCCCCCGTCGTTCCCAACGCCAACGAGCTGGCCCACGCCCGTGCGCGCGAACTTACCCACCGCGCCGGGGAAACGGTGCTTGGGGATGCGGAAGCGGGGCTCCACAAGGACTCCCTCCACACATTAAACGAGGTCACAAAGCACTATAAGCTCAGCAGGAAGGTCTATCCCCCGCCTCACCCCAAGATCTCCAAGCCTCAGTCTTCCACCCTTCGCATGTTGCAAACTGGGTCCTATCCCAGCCTAGCCAAGGTTAGCAGGTACGCGGACTCCTACGAGCCCGATTGTCTGGATTGCGGAGCCCCCCTTCTGCACTTTAGAACACATGCTCTGGCGGTGTCCCTCGTTACGGGACAACTATCGTCTTCCCACGCAAGCAGAGTGGGAGGAGGCACTCAAGAGCTCCAACGGCCCACCCCGCGTCGCGGGCCGTCCAGAGGGCCCGCGACGCGGCGGTCCAGGCACGGCCTGCCCGTCCCGACGTGGGAGCTGCCCGCGGTGGCTCCTCCCCTTAGGGGGACTTCCGAGTCGCCCCCTCAGGTCCATAATAAAGTTTATTTTCTGTTGTGTCAGTGGGATAACACAAAACCGAATATGGGCTTGTTTTCTTGTTTAATTTTTTAGCTCGATCGCGCCGAGACGCGAGACTAGTCTTCCTCCGTTCGCATGCGTTCGTATTTTCTCGCGCTTTGCGCATCGTACAAACGCCATTCGCATTCCAGCGCTTAAATTGACGGACCCTTTATAAATTCCAAGATGTGTCCCTGCGAACGCATGTGTCCATTGAGACAACGTTGGTCATAATGATTCCAAACGCTGGGCCCAGCGACGCTACGCTATGCCCAGCGTAGCGTCGACGCGACCAGTGTCCGTTTGCGCACTCTGGCGGCCACCTGGCTCCGTGCGAGGGCTCGGACGGATGAACGGCACGGACAGACGGGCGGACGGACGGACATGGACGGATGGGCGGACGGACGGGCGGACGGACACGGACGGATGGACGGACGGGCGGACGAACACGGATGGCTGGACGGACGGACGGATGGACACGGACGGATGGATGGACGGACGGACGGACACCGGACGGACGGACGGACGTGAGCATGAGAGATTAAAGACCATCGCCTTAAAATGCTTCGCATCTATATTATGTAATATTTTTAGGGGCAAAGCACCTTAAGGCCCAACAGCATTCATATTTTCGCGCACTTTGCACATCGTGCAAATGCCGTCCGCGTTCCAGCGCTTAAATTGACGGACACTCTGGAAATTCCCAAATGTGTTCCGCGAACGCCTGTGTCCATTGAGACGGGGTCGGTCAGAATAGGAACGCGATGCGCACGTCTCGCTCCTTGCACAATTAGAAACGCTGGGCACAGCGACGCTACGCAACCAAAGCGCGAGCGCTGTAGACCTCCGACGCGACCGGTGTCCGTTTGCGCACCGCGGCGGCCACCTGGCACCGTGCCAGGGCTCGGACGGAGGGAAGGACGGACGGACGGAGAAACGGACGGACGGAAGGAAGGAAGGACGGACGTACGGACGGACGGACACGTACACACGGACGGACGATGGACGGACGGGCGGATGGATGGACGGACGGGTGGATGGACGCGGACGGATGGGCGGATGGACGGATAGGGACGGACGGACGGACGGACGTGAGCATAAGACATTAAATGCTTTCGCCTTAATATTTGCGATCACATGTGAAGTAATCGGGAAATGAAGTAAAGATGGTAACACTTTTGATTATAAGTTTTTTTTATAAAATGTTTTCTGGAAGAGTTCTGCACGATGGATGGATGGAAGAACGTTTATTCAAGGGGAGAAAAAGAAGGGTTTGAGAAACAGGTGGGTGGGGCCGTTAGTCCAGCGCTCCACTGGCCTCAGCAGCCCGCCGCGCCTCGTCCAGAAGCGCCACTTGGTCCTCCTGTTCCTCTCTGGCCAGCAAGGTCTCCCACTGCTCCATCTTAAATCTTTTTGCCGGAATCAGAGCCGTGTTAATTTTCGGTGGCCGTAATTTACATTCCCACGTAATGTGAGCAAGAGTTTCTTGTCCTCGACACCACGGGCAAGAACCCGTGTGTGCGGTTGGGTAGATGGCATGTTTCAAACGGCGGTGCGGATATGTATTTGTCTGCAGGCGGCGCCACTCATGCGCTTCTTTTACACCTAGCCGAGATATCCCGAGGAGTGTGGGGAGCCTGGGGTGACGACGGGTATCTGGGCGAGGGACAGTCGCTCGGTGAGTATTAGCTCAAGCTGCACTGTCAGCTCTATCATTACTTGTTTCTGCTCTATTTCTAGGGCACCATATGATGCAATGTCCCTGGTCTCCTGTTGCACCTAAGAAGTGGGCTACACACACGCAGGTTCCCGGCCGTTAGTGCAATAACGGCATGTTATTTGAGAGTCCGTGAGGATATAGGACGCTGCCTCAAAGCTTCTTTGGTTTTGATGGCGAGTGCTAGCGCGAGGGCTTCCGCCGTGTTCGCCGAGCTCGTCTTTGCTGGAGCGCAGGTGAATAAACCCGGGCTGTGTACTGAGCAAACAGCGGCCAGCGAAAAGCTATGCATGCCGCAGCGGGCTGCGCCCGTATAAAGCGTGCCTGGGTCCGTTCCGAACTGTTTGCCCCACAGTGGTGTCTGCGCAAGCAGGCGTTTGGTGAGTGGAGTCACCACGGACCTGAGCCAACGGGTGGGGTGGGGGGGTTTGATCCCCTCCCACGCCTCGCCGTGCATGGCTTAACCGTGTCCGGTAAGAAGGGGGGCCCGGGGTTGAGCCGACGCCGGGTGTTTGGTCCTTTAAAGCGCGCCGGCAGAGGCAACACACCCTTTCGGCCCCGGCTTCACGTAGACGGCACCCCTGGGCTGACCCACCCAGGAGAAATCGGCAGTCGCCTTTTCCATACCACTCCTCGATCTTTTTTCTTTTCTCTCTCTTCGTTCCCATCTTTCCTGTCTTCTAATCTCTTCTGTCACTTCCTCATTTTCGTAGGCGGCATGGGTTAATCGTGCATATGTGTCCTCCCTTGATATTGTCACGTGGGTGTGACGTCGACGAAGGCAGCAGGCGATGTGTCCAAGATGAAACTGTTTATTAGGCCGAACTTGTGGCCGGTAACCGGAAAGTAAGATTACAGCAATACACGCTGGCACTGATAGCGGCGAACAGAGCGTCGGCCGTCGATCAACTGAACATCGTTGGAGCGCGCCGGCTTTTATGCATCACGCGTCGAACATTCTAGCCTTATCACTGGTCATCGCGCAAGCTCTGGAATAATCTCGAGTGGTCGCGTCTTGCGCGCAATCTTAACAAAACGATCTACAATAATCGCGAAGGTTCTAGAGCAATAAGGCACGGTTTCAGCTGAGCTTTGGTGGAGGTCTTTGTGGGCGAAAACTGAATACAACAAAAGTCCAAATAAGAATAGCGCGTGGCAATGCCCCCTCTGAAAAGGCATCGTCCCGATGCTTAAAACAGAACACGGGGGAAAATGCATGCAATAATAAATCACAACAATAAAGAAAGAAACTACAATAATTAAGCAATAAGTGCAGTCGTCAGGTTTGCTAACGCGCGTAATACGGCTTGAGGCGCACGACATGCACGACTTCAGGTCGCGCACGGCGCCGTTGAGAGTTCGTTATGCCGTCCAGCACGACCTCGTAGTCCAGAGCACCGAGACGTCGAAGCACCTTGTACGGTCCGAAGTATCGCCGAAGTTTTTCACTAAGTCCACGTCGGCGTATCGGTGTCCACACCCATACGCGGTCGCCGGCCTGGTATTCCACGAAGCGTCGTCGAAGATTGCAACGGCGGCTGTCGGTCGTCTGCTGATTCTTGATGCGCAGGCGGGCGAGTTGTCGGGCTTCTTCAGCGCGCTGAAGGTAGACGGTGACGTCGAGGTTTTCTTTGTCGGCGACGTTGGGCAGCATGGCGTCACGCGTCGTTGCCGGGTTCCTACCGTAGGCCAACTTGTATGGCGCCATCTGTGTCGTCTCCTGCACGGCCGTGTTGTATGCGAAGGTCACGTACGGAAGGATGGCGTCCCACGTCTTGTGTTCGACGTCGGCGTACATGGCCATCATGTCGGCGATGGTTTTATTTAGACGCTCGGTCAGGCCATTGGTCTATGGGTGGTATGCGGTGGTCCGGCGGTGGCTTGTCTGGCTGTATCTCAAGACCGCCTGAGTTAGGTCAGCAGTAAACGCCGTACCTCTGTCGGTGATGAGAACCTCTGGGGCGCCATGTCGAAGGACTACGTTCTCAACGAAGAACTTGGCTACCTCGGCGGCACTGCCTTTAGGCAGGGCCTTTGTTTCGGCGTAGCGGGTGAGGTAGTCGGTGGCTACGACGATCCATTTATTTCCGCAAGTCGGCTTTGGGAACGGCCCCAGGAGGTCCATCCCGACCTGCTGGAACGGTCGCCGAGGAGGCTCGATCGGCTGAAGGAAGCCTGCTGGTCTTGTGGGCGGTGTCTTCCGTTGCTGACAGTCTCTGCACGTTCTTACGGCGGCAAGATGTTGCCAGTAGTACTTTTCGTGTACTCTTGCGACAGTGCCGGAAAGCCCGAGGTGTCCGGTCGTCGTGTAGGGCCTGGGGGGACTTCTGGTCGCAATGCTGAAGGCACCAGAAGAAGGTGGTTGGCTCGAAGGGGCGAGAAATTCTTCTTTATGAGAATGCCGTTTCGTAAGAAAAACGACGCGAGTCCTCGCTTGAATGCCCTCGGAACAATGGTGGTCTTCCCTTCGAGGTACTCCACAAGGACCCTGATTTCCGGGTCGGCTCGCTGTCAGTCGGCGAAGTCGTCGGCACTCATGGTTCCCAAGAAGTCATCCTCCTGGTCGTCCTGAGGCGGCGGGTCGACGGGGGCGCGAGATAAGCAGTCGGCGTCAGAGCGTTTTCGTCCGGACTTGTAAATAACGGTGATGTCGAATTCTTGAAGCCTTAGACTCCATCTTGCGAGGCGACCTGAAGGGTCCTTCAAGTTAGCTAGCCAACACAAGCCGTGATGGTCGCTCACAACTTTGAAGGGCCTGCCATAGAGGTAGGGGCGAAACTTTGACGTAGCCCAGATGATGGCGAGGCACTCCTTTTCTGTTGTGGAATAGTTGGCCTCTGCCTTGGATAGCGACCGGCTAGCGTGACTGGTAGCCCTTTCTAGTCCATCCGTCTTCTGCACAAGGACGGCGCCGGGTCCTACGCTGCTTGCGTCGGTGTGAACTTCTGTTTCGGCGTGTTCGTCGAAGTGCGCAAGTAACGGAGGCGTTTGCAGGCGTCGTTTTAGTTCTTGAAATGCTTGCTCTTGCGGCGTTTCCCACTTGAAGTCGACGTCGGTCCTGGTAAGGTTAGTGAGTGGCTCGGCGATGCGGGCAAAGTTTTTGACGAACCGCCTATAATAGGCGCACAGGCCGAGAAATCGACGCACGGCCTTCTTGTCGGCGGGTGTCCGGAATGTAGCGATGGCGGCTGTCTTCTGCCGATCAGGGCGTACTCCGGACATGCTTATCACGTGGCCCAAGAACAAAAGTTCCTCGTACGCGAAGCTGCACTTTTCGGGCTTCAGGGTGAGTCCGGAGGTCTTGATTGCTTGAAGTACAGCTGCAAGTCGCCGGAGGTGTTCGTCGAAGTTTGAGGAAAAGACAACGACGTCGTCCAAGTACACAATGCAAGTCTACCATTTCAAACCGGCCAGTACAGTATCCATAACGCGTTGAAAGGTCGCGGGGGCCGAGCAAAGACCAAAAGGCATGACCTTGAACTCGAACAGGCCGTCTGGTGTTATGAAGGCCGTCTTTTCTCGGTCTCTCTCGTCGACTTCGATTTGCCAGTAGCCTGTCTTGAGGTCCATCGACGAAAAGTACTTCGCGTTGGGGAGTCCATCCAGGGCGTCGTCGATCCGTGGGAGGGGGGTACACGTCCTTCTTCGTGATCTTGTTCAGGCGACGATAGTCGATACAGAAACGTAGCGCTCCTGCCATGACCGAAGACAAGAAAGTTCGCTTTTTTATGTGAGGAGTCAAGCAGGAGCTTTTCGCCGGGCTGATGCGGGATCCACCTAAGACCGTCCAGGAATTCCTGTCGGAGGCGACGACGATCGAGAAGACACTGGAAATGCACACCGGATAGTACAATCGCCGCTCTATTCAAGACAGCGCGGCTGTTCATGCCCTCGACTCCAACGACTTGCGTGAAATGATTCGAGCCATTGTGCGAGAAGAGCTGCGAAAGCTCGAACCTTCTCCGCAACCTGTAGTGACGTCGGTTGCAGACGTTGTACGAGAGGAAATTCAGCATTCACTGAATGTTCCTCAGCCAGCCCCACCACAGCCACAAGCCATGACCTACGCTGCTGCTGCCCGCCGTCACGTCCCCCTTCCGCGCCCACACCAAGATGCCGCCCCGCAGCACTTCCGTCGCCAGACGCCGCCGCCACCACCGCCACCGACGCCCTACCGTCCTCCCGGCGGCCAGCGCTACACACCTAGGAAAACCGAAAACAACAAAAGTGCAAATAAGAATAGCGAGTGGCAATATAATAGATTATAGCGGCATTGTACGCCTGGCGTCTGCAGCCTTACATGGTAAGTGTTGCAGCGTCCCCATGTTGGATTCTATGATGGGTGGCCGCCAGTGCTGCCGCAACACACACAGCTATCATGGAAACACCTCCAATCCTCCACCTCTTTCATCGTTACCCTCACAAGAGGGTACGCACCGATGAAATACTGAATTCTTTGACCCGACCAACAGAAACTTTTCCTAAGTTACATGTGCTCCATAGCCAGAACCCTGACAAACCCGCATGAACTATTTCCCCATTCATAGTTCCAAAAACCTTGACCGAAGCCTGAGGGCCCGGCTACAAGGTAATCAAAATGTTGAGCGGTGACCTTCTTCTCGAGGTCCTAGTGAAACAGCATTATTAAAAGCTCAACAGTCTCGACACACTTGGAAGTGTACCCATTATAGTGTCGCCCCACAAGTCCATGAACAGCTCACACGGAGTCGTTTCTGAAGCAGACCTCATTGACTTGCCGGATGCTGAACTGCTAGAGGGATGGAAAAACCAGAACGTGACTGATGTGAAACGGGTCGTTATTAAAAGAGAAGGCAAAAAATCCAAACTAAGCATCTTATTTTCACATTTGCATCCAGTCTTGTTTCCCAGACCATCGAAACAGGTTACATTAAATTAAATTTCAGACAGTACATTCCCAATGGAAGACGTTGTTTTCAATTTCAAAGATTCGGCCACGAATCACTGAGCTGCCGTGGTCATCAAACTTGCGCTAAATGTGGTGTACAAGGCCATCCATTCGACAACTGTGCCGGCACATCACACTGTGTCAATTGTAACGGCAATCATCCTGCATACTCACGCTCATGTCCAAACTGGCAAAAAGAAAATGATTTCATCGCATTGAAGTACAAAGCAAACATTTCTTTCCGCCAAGCCCGTAAAAGGTGCTCACCCTTTCACACTGCACCCTACGCTGATGCAGCGCGTCGAGGGGCAACGTCGCATTGCTCTCCGCCACTCCTTCGGTCAGTGGAGAGTGACCCGTCGCCTCTTGCCCCTGCCCCCAAGGCGGCAGTACAGTTTACTCCGCCAACTCGCGAACAGGGACCATGACGAAGGCCTCGTCACACGAGGCAAGGCCAGTTGGGACAGGAACGTGATGATGCAGGATGATTGCATATTATGATCGAAACACTAGCACGCAAGGGCGGGCATCCAGTGCCTCCGAGGAGGCAATGGACACGGTATTGGTACCTCTGCTGCTGAAACACCGGCGCAGTTCTCTGGATCGCGCCAAGAAAACAAAAAAAACCAATAACTGGGACGGACAAATGTCCTGCTTCCTGAAACAAGCTATCTCACTTGAACCCTCCACACTTTCCATTTGTACACACAGCAGTTTTTTTATGCTTAACACGCACACACAAATATTACAGTGGAACATCCGAGGCCTTCTTCGAAACCTCGATGACATGACAAGTGCTGTGTGTACAATAGACATACTTAAAAAAAAGCACATAAACTTTCTACGCAATTATGCGATCTTCCGAAAGGACCTAAATGACGCCATGGCTTCCTCCGGTGGTGTAACAGTTATAGTTAATCAAGGAATAGCATTTACGCTTCACCGCTTCAAACTTCCCTTGAAGTAGTGGCTGTTCGAGCTGTTCTGTTCAATAAACTCCTCGCAATGTGCTCTGTCTGCATACCCACACACCACAATCTACAAAAATAAGAATTCCAGTCCCTAATAGATCAGCTACCAGAACCTTATCTAGCCCTTGGGGACTTTAATGCACACAGCAGTCTTTGAGGTAATTGTCGTTGCGATGCGCGAGGTAGTCTAATTGAACAGTTCCTTTTCTCTTCTGACGCATGTCTTCTGATTCAGAAAGTCCCAACATATTACAACCTTGCAAATAGAACATTCTCATCCATAAACCTCAGCATTGCATCTCCGTCCCTTCTTCCCCTCCTTAACTGGGAAGTAACTGCGCATCCCTATGGAAGTGACCACTTTCCAATAGTTCTCAGCACACCAATAGAAAATCAGTGTCCTCCACACGTTCCCAAATGGCAGACTGACACAGCCAATTGCAAAGTTTCGAAAACTTAGCCTTCTAAGTTGGACTGACATGTGTAGCTTAGGCATAGAAGGTGCTGTGGACTACTTTACAGCTTTTTTATTGATGCTGCAATTCAATGCATTCCACAAACAAATCGACTGCTTGGCTAACGACGTGTGCCATGGTGGAATAGTGATTGTCGAATCGTGCGCAAAAATCAAAATAAAGCATGGAGGTTCCCTCGGGACACTCTGACTGCGGAGAACATTAGATTCTATAGGAACATAAAGTCGCAAGGCAGGAGGACTCACCGACAAGCGAGATGCGAAAGCTGGCAAAAGTTTTTATCAGGCATCACTTCATATGCATATGAGGGTAACGTCTGGAAAAGGGATCAGTAGGGTAATAGGAAGACAAGCATATTCACTTCATCTAGTAAACACACAAGGCGACAGCTTGGAAGACCAGACGAACTCCCTGGGCGCACTCTTCGAACAGGTGTCGAGATCGTTGCACTTCTCCGATACCTTCCAACGCTACAAAACAAGAATAGAAAAAAAAGAAACCAGGCACACAGTGAACCTTTTTGTTTACCTGAGCTGCAGAGATCTCTAAACTGCTGCTATAAATCCACCCCAGGTTCTGACTATGTAGTATATGAAATGTTGCAAAACCTACCTCTTGAAAAAAAAACCCGACTTTTCCTGTACAATGATGTGTGGTTTTCCGGCGAGATCCCCTCTACCTGGAAGGAAGCCAGTATTATTCCGATCCTTAAACAGGGCAAGGATCCATCCTCAGTTTCAAGCTACAAGCCCATAGCCCTCACGAGCTGTCTTTGCAAGATTTTCGAAAATAAATGATCAACAGGCACCTGCTATACTTCCTTGAAACAAATCATCTGCTTGACCCATACCAGTGTGAATTTCGAGTGGGTAGATCCACCACAGATTACCTCTTACGTGTCGAGGCACAAATTCGTGACGCCTTCATTCACAAGCAATTCTTTCTTTCCGTATTTCTCGACATGGAAATGGCCTACGACACAACATGGCACTTTGCAATATTAAGAGACCTGTCCCACCTTGCGGTACGTGGTAGAATGCTAGATATAATACAGAGTCATTTGTGGGATCGTAACTTCCGTGTCCGAGTAGGAAATGTTCTATCACGACCATTTCTTCAGGAAACTGGAGTACCACAGGGTGGTGTCCTTATCTGCTCACTTTTCACTATCGAAATGAATTCCTTATGTCTATCCATCCCACAAAATATGTTTTAACCTACATATGTCGGTGATGTAGAAATAGGTTTTAACCCTCTATTGCATGGCGTCCCATATTTGGCACATACCGATTAGCATTTTTTATAGCGGGCGCAAGAGGACCAGTGGAGAATGTGACACAGTTAGAGTAATCCTTAGAGTTACGTGCACTAAATATAAAAAAAAGCGCTGCCATCCCTAGAGCAGTATGAAATCTAGACATGAAATAGATTTCACGGTGCACGTGCAAGCTCGGATCATGAACAACAGTGACTGCTATATTTTTCTTGCAACCATTTTCTCGTTGCAGAAGGAAGAAAAAAATTATTTTGGCATATCTCGTGGCTTTGAAAATTCATGCTCATTAAGGCTCTTCTCAATTCCGTTTTCCACTACGGTATATAGTCGGAAATCGGTACGTGCCATATTTGGCACAGTATGCACGTGAGTGACGAAATGTGCAATATGATGCCATCTATGTTTTGTTGCACAGTGCAAATACAAACAAAAAGAAATCCTCTGAGATCATGCAGCACAGCTCGTTTTTGCCAGATTTCAGTTGTGGCGGTAGGTTTTGAGATGCTTCACGAAAATATCGAGGGTCAGCAGCAGTACCTGGCAATTTTTTGTTACATTATTGGCGTGGGTGCACGAAAAAATTATGTGAAGTCTAAAAATGCTCGGCGATATTTAGCTTTTACGATTTGTCGACAACTGACGCTCACAACCACAAGTCAGCGGTTGGAAATTCGGGCAGGAAAGTACAGCAAGGCGGCACCATGAGAAGAGCGAAACGCGTAAGCGGCCATCTTGCACGCAGATGTCGGCAGTCAGATGCACTAACCAAAATGTTCAATTATGCCTGAACACAGGAAGAAATTGCTTTGCTTTATTCCACAAATCAAGCTAAAAAGACCGCAATCAGTGAGATTTTGTTTTTCAGCCATGGCAGCAAGTTTGCTCGCCCATGTGCATAGTGTGCCATATTTGGCACAAACCTTTATCTTCCTTATACAGTCGCAATAAATCTGAAAATTTTTTGTACATGTTATTCTTCATGTAGTTAATGATAAAAAATGATCAAATAATTTTTCAATTGATTTTTTCATAATTCATGCAATACAGGGTTAAATCGTGCAAACTTTCGATCTGTGAGTGGCAGGTAGAGCTAGGCCTGAAAAAGATCTCCAAATGGGCAAACGAAAACGGTTTCAAGCTTAATCCTCAAAAAAGCAGCTGCGTCCTGTTCTCTCGAAAGAGAGGCCTTCATCCTGACCCAGATATTGATCTACATAGCGAGCATCTTGCTGTGAAGACGGAGCACAAATTCTTAGGGCTAATTTTGGATAGTATGCTAGTCTTCATATCACACATTTAGTATTTAAAAAACAAGTTCCTGAAAGCTATGAATATACTCAAGATTTTGTCGCGGGCATCATGGGGAGTGATAGAAAATGTCCGACGGATATTTATAAAAGCCTCATACGCACTCGCCTAGACTACGGGGCAATAAACTATCAGTCTGTGACGCCAAGCACCTTAAAGATGCTTGACCCTGTTCACCATCTAGGCATTCGCCTATCTACGGGCGTTTTTAGCACTAGCCCCGTAGAAAGCCTGTACGTTGAATCATATGAGTGGTCCCTTCATCTTCAAAGATCCTACCTATATTTTGTATATTTTCTGAAGGTGAACGCGAACAAGGAACACTCCTTATACTCCACAGTCAACGACCTGTCCACCTCTGCTCTTTTTCACAACCGCCCTTCCTTGTGACATGCCTACTCCGTGTGAGGGGCCTAGCTGAGAAAATGGGCATGCCACTTGTCGAATACTATCTGGCGGCCCACGCTGCAAATCTCCCGCCGTGACAGTGGCCGTTTATAGACTGTGATGTGTCCTCCGTGGAAGATACAAAACACGCTCCCATTACACATACCCGTACACTTCCTAGAACTCAAGCTTAGACGCACATGTCCAGAATTCTTTACCGATGCCTCAAAATCTCACATTGAGAGTCATACGCAGCCGTAGGTCCATCTTTTACAGATGTCGATGTTCTGTACACTAATACAAGCATATTCACAGCAGAAGCTTCGGCGAAACTTGCTGTAGTGAAACACATTGAAGAACTAAGACTACAGAAGGCAGTAGTATACACTGATTTCCTGAGTATGGTAAAAGCTTTAAAAACCGTGACAAACCACAGAAATCGTGTCCTTATCTCGCTATACACAATCTAATGCAGAATTTACACGCTTAGACAGCAGGTCGTAGTGTGCTGGGTGTCAGGGCACCGCGAGCTCAGAGGAAACGTCTTGGCGGACCACCTAGCGGCCTCCGCCCATGAAAACGCTACCACCAATAAATCCATAGCTGTTCCTGCACTTGACCTCAAACCCTTCCTCAAACGAAAGCTCAGGGATTATTGGCAGCAGTTATGGGACAGGCAAACACTAAATAAACTTCATCTCATCATGACACTTCTCACGAATTGGCCACCAGTATCGAAGCCACGCCACACAGAAGTAACACTCACCAGATGACATACACACAGCACACACTTTTTGTTTGGTGGTGACCCACCTTTGTGTGATAAATGTGGTGTACCACTCACTTTCCTGCACATACTTCTTCAATGCACTCAATTAGAGTATATCAGAAAAAAAGTCCTTCCCATTAGCATTCCTAGAGGAAATACCACTCCATCCATCGATGCTCATAGGCAGCGAACCGGTTTTTAAACACGACTCTGTGTTGACGTGTTTAAAATAAATCCGTAGCTTTCAGGTTATTACCAGGGCCATCCGTAGCACAACTTCTGAAAAGAGGTTGTTGCTGCGGCAGCTATAGTAAAGAGGCAGCTGCCTCCCTTCCTTTGGATTTTAAGGGCTTGATGAGGCATTTGTGCTATATTCATATCTCGCACTTCTAGATATCATACTCACTTGCAATTGATCCCGCACCCATAGATCACATCACGTATCGCCACTATAATTTGATACTCTATACACACCTTTTAAGCTTCTATGTAGCGCGTCATTTTAGGCCTCTATAGAGCCGTAATACACCCTGTCATCATAATCATTGGCCATAGCTAACATCCACATCAAAGATATGGCGCTCATTGGCCGCCTATGCCCTTGCGCCACAAAAGCCCACTAATCATCATCCGAACTGTTCGGTGAGTTCCCTGACTCTGGCGCCCCGACGCGCTTCGTATACAATGAATTCATATTTTTCGGTGCAGGGGCGGTACTGATGTGTGCAGGGATACGGGCGCTGCATGATAACTTCACGTAACCTGGCACAAATAACCGAAAGTGACCTCTGCGCTAAATGAACACGGGCGCGGAACTGCAAAACAATGAATCATGAAACGAATGTCCCAAATTAGTTTCCTGAAAGTCTTACATAGGCATTTCTACTATTCCTAGCGGAAGCAGTTCAGCTTCCGGGCAGTGCTCTTGTGCAAGGGTTAGCCAGTTCAGCTATTCCTCTCGTTATAGCATTTCCGTGGCTTGAAAAACCTACCTACTCAAGCTGAGCAATAGCATGGAGAACGTGTAGGCGGCAGTGATTTAGAACAGCGTTCGAGGTCAGAAATCGCAGAACTATTACTGAAGAACTCAGCGAGCGGTCACGTCGCATGACTCTGCAGATTGTAGCTCCAGTGTCCGCAAATAAAAGCCGAATGGCGGGCGCTGACACGCAGAACTTTCCTCTGCACGTAGACCGGTACTGGCAAGAACCTGTCTGCAGTTAGACACAACGCTTTCACTTATATTTTTATATTTTTTTTAAATGCGAAGCATTTCTTAGCGAACTTCGGCGAGTTAGAGCATATCTTTCTATCTATCTATCTATCTATCTATCTATCTATCTATCTATCTATCTATCTATCTATCTATCTATCGATCTATCTATCTATCTATCTATCTATCTATCTAACCGGCCACGACATTGAGCTCTCCTGGCCGTATCGTTAATGGGATTTATACCAAATTTGGTATGCCGTAACATGACAGTATGACGAACATGAATGACTTGTCATATCATGAAAATCATGACTAACTAGTCATGAAAAGTATGATTTATACGCCATGGCCGTAGTGCTCCTAAGGCGATTTTCTTAACTTTATACACCCAAAAATTGGTACAGTGAGCCATTTGTGCATGACCAACATAAACGACAGGTGTTAATATGAAAATCATGGCATGCATGTCATGTACAACATGATTGAAATGCCACGCTCATGATCCGCTGACGGCCGTTTCGCTAGCTTGATATACACGAAATGTGGTTTGCGTGACGTGACTGTATGACGAACATAAATGTCAAGTGGTAATATGGGACTCATGACATGTCATGTGCAACATGACTTGCATGCTACGCTTATGACACCCTCGCGGCCGTTTCGCTAGCTTGATATGCACCAAATTTGGGTATGACGAACCTAAATGACAAGTGGTAATATGGAAATCATGACTTGTCATGTGCAACATGACTTGCATGGCACGCTCATGGAACGCTGACGGCCGTGTCTACAGCTTGATGTACACCAAATTTGGTATTGCGTGTCATGACTGTATGACGAACATAAATGTCCAGTGGTCATACAAGAAATCATGACATGTCATGTGGAACATGACTCGTATGCCACGCTCCTGATATGCTCGCGGCCATTTCGCTAGCTTGATATACACCAATACTGGTATTGCGGGACGTTACTGTATAACGAACATAAGTGGCAGGTGGTAACATGAAAATGTTGGCATGCATGTCATCTACAATGCCATTTACAGCCCACGCTTATGGTGCGCTTGCGTCCAGTTCGCTAGCTCTATATACACTAAAATTAGTATCGCGCTTCGTGACTGCATGAGAAACTAAGTGACAGGTCCTAACATGTAAATCATGGCATGCATATTATGACCAGCAGGATTCGCTCCTTGCTGGCTGCTTCGCATTACATCGATTCCCACAGTGCGTGGGATGTGCCGGCTTTTATTGCCGATATCGTTTTAGATGTGAAGCATCTTATGGCGAAGCTTAATCCGGTGGTGGTGGTGTGCGGCGTGGCCTCCCTTACTGCTCATGCACAAACCCTTTAAAAATTAAATAAATATAAAACCTTCTTTCCCCCCTCTCTCTCCTCTAGGCATTCCTCCCCGCGGCAACCACACCCTCACTGCGCATGCGCCTCCCCTCCTACGCTCCCCCCTTCTCTCCTCTAGGCATCCCTGCCCATGGCGTCCACACAACCACTGCGCATGCGCGTCCCCTCTCTCTCTCCTCTCCTACGCTCCCCCCCCTCTCTCCTCTAGGCATCCCTGCCCGCGGCGTCCACAGTCCCACTGCGCATGCGCGTCCCCACCTCTCTCTCCTCTCCTACGCTCCCCCTCTCTCGCCTGGCGATGCCGACGCAGGCAGCGTCTGCTAGCGAGTTTCTTGGTTGAAAAAACTGACTGCTCGCGCTGCACAACCGTTCGCTGGCCACTCCGTATATATGGCAATAGATTTTGACCTGCAAGGTGGTGCCGGTGGGAGATTTCACCTGTGCGTTTTTGAACAATAAAAATTCGCAGCGTGCGCGTTAACTAAATGCGGACTGCGGGTCTCTGTGTCCAGTCGGAGTCTTCTGTCTATCATTGCCCATTAGCAGCGATTGGCATGTTCCAGTAGGAAACACCGCTCCATCACTGCGTGCTTGCGCCTCCCCAGTTTTCTCTCCTGCGCAACGCTGCGATGAGCGCCAGCGTCCACGCCGCCGCCAGTGTAAGCGTTAGCGCCCGCTGCTTCACATCTACACATGGTTCCCTTTAGCGGGAGATGTTGTAATATTTTTTACATATTCTGTTTAGTTGTTCTATTTTGTTTGTTTGAATGAAACAGCGTTTTTTCTAACACGAAAGGGTTTTATGACGGGGTCAAACCAAAAATTCATTCACGTATTACCGTAATGAAAATTCCGGCAAAAATGTGCACGATAAGATGGCAAAGAAAAAAAATAGAGTCGAACCCGCGATTTTCGGTACGCAGCAGCAGATACCGGGCACGCTAGCCATTGTCACCCTCTTTGGAGGCCATACAAACGTGCCTTTTATATGTCTCACTTTCCTCTCGCAGTGTTCTTGGAGGGCAACGTGGTGTCGACCTCTGGGAGGGGTAAGGAGAAGTTATGCATCATGCCCATGGTCTCCGTATTTAGCTCATACAAATCGTCGTTGCTACGCTACGTCGCAATGTTGTCGGCTTCTTAACACTCCGCGAGGCGGAAACCTTAACCAGAGCGTCAGAGTCGCTCATCGTATCCACTCATACCACAAATAGCACTGAGACGCGCGCATGCCACGCCTGGTGTAACATCGCGTTCCTCGGTTATGCTGACGCGAGAAAAATCGCTGTCGGGCCACAGGGGACACACGACGCGCAACGCACCTTGTGTGTCCCCTGCAGCACGGCATCGATTCCTCTAGTCCAGCCGTACTGTTCAATAATATTTTTTTAATATGCCGCGGGATGGCGACCGCATCCCAAGTTCTTCTTTGGGTCAGCGTTGCTCTTCTGGCTGTGAAGCCGCTTATTCAGACGATGTTCTCCCCGTAAGCTACTACATTTACCACAAGGGTTTGTTTAGTTATTGATGATGGACGTTAGACGTCGGGATAAAAACTTCGGGATATCCCACGTGCCATGGGAATAGTTGTTATTCGAAGCATGCTGGGAGAAGCCGACTGTGGTGTAATTATTTTTCTGGGGCGAAACGTTACGAACAAATGTTGTACGCACAGACATATCTTAAACAATCGCACATGTTTTATATAACCTGCTGTTAATAGTTGAGTAACCATGCCAAGAGCCACGTGGGTATTACCAAAACCAGAAACGGCAAGCTGTTATGTAGCGCTTGTGCTTGCGAGCTTGCTGGCCCTAGATTGTGCAACGTAGACCAGCTACCATTAACGCTTAACTACCCGTAACAATAATTTACGTTAACCCGACGTAACTATTGTATCGTAGGACTACATATGCAATCTTTATAAAGTTAGATAGCCAGCACTGCAACCACAATTGAAGTTTCACCAACGTTATGCCTGCATAGGGACTTTTTCCAAAGCAGTTCCGAGACCCGGCGTTGCTCTGTGGTAGAATACTTGACTGCCACACGGAATGCTTGGGTTCGATTTCTGCTGAGACCCTGAATTTATTGTTTGCATTCGTGAGGTCAACGCTGAGGATGTCACTATTTTAATGCTCTTGCATTTCAATTTTGCCAATGCCTGTTCTCGCCGTTCTTGGGCAGATTTAAACTGTATGTCATCTGTTGAGCATACCTGTATAGCGTGGCTCGTGGCATTAGGGTATGTGCCACACGAGTCTGGAGGAAAAGGCCTGACGAGATACGCGACGGAATTTTCACGTTATGTCATGACCAGTGATACATATTCGTCTAACCCTCTTATCCCACCATAATAATCTTGGTCTGCCCATAAATAGATTGATAGATAGAAACGCTCTAAGTGTCTGCACTCCGCTAAGAAATGCTTCGCATTTAAAATGAACCACCAAACATCAATTCGGTTGCATCCACGTAAAGTCTATGATGCTATAGCCGCTTAACACCATTAGTCATTGTGCAAGATCTCATATCAAAGTACAGTAAACAACCAATTTCTCTGTAAGGACACAAATTACTTTCGTGTTATACTGATACCTATGACGGAAGGATCAAGCATGGTTTTTTTTTCATACCCGGCCATGTCAGCGCAATGCAGCCGGCTTCGTGAAACGAACAGCATCGCACGGCCCCAGGCGCGCGAGACGGGCGATTACGGTGAGAGCCAACAGGGGTCACCGCTCGACGCAGTAGCGGTCGCTTAAAAGCTGCACTCTTAGAAAAACAAGCAGATACATAATCGATCAGCAAGGAAGGCTGTGGAAAGGGACCAACAGCTTCCGACAGCACCAGTAAAATGCATTACTTGCATAAGCTTTAACGCAGGTGAGAAACCTGTAGGTACGTGTTGAAAATCCCTGGGAAATTGGAAAAGTGTGAGAACAAACGGGAACATCACATTATTAGAAGAAACAAACGTTGAAATAAAAATGCCCTAAAAAAGGCGTAGAGAGATCACCGCGCACCTGTGCAAATAAGTGGGCGCCTAAAAACAACATCGCTGGACAAGTGCTGTGAGAATGAAAGTCTGGACAAGAAATTGAACGTCAACACCACCTGCGCATATTCCACGAGATTATGGGGGGGAAAATAGAAAAGTTAGAATGATGCAAAGTTCAAACAATCTTTTTTCTCTTTTTTTTGCCCTCAAGTTACGAATCTCGAAGCAAGCATCGCCGTGAATGATCATTTTGACCCCAGATAAATGAAATAGTTTTCTAAAATATCGCTAAGAGAGATGCGTAACAACTGCTCTTGAAAAGAGCGAATGCGCAATCATTACGAGCGCTCACCCTATATTAAATGTATTGATCGTTTCTCTGGCTCTTTTTTACCGAAAAAAGAGGGTGCTATACAGCATATTAACCAATTGTTTCCTATAGCCAATCCAGTTGTGCAAATAAATATGGTTTTGCCTATATTTATTAACAATACGTATAAAAGTGGCAATAAACCATAAACCTGGAAAATTTAGCTTTAGTTCTAGAAGAAACCAAGTGTCCATATATGTGGACGCTGGGAACAACGTTACGCTAGGTCCATCATCCTTCTTCATTGTACATTAGAAGCCCGCCTGCCAACAACTTTTTTCAACGCAATAATTATTTTCATCATCACTTCTTACCATAATCACCGTATTCATCATAAGTTCAACTCGACCACTTTTAATATTATCATCATCATCATAAACGTTCACGTGGCCGCTTGCTGATGGCTATGGCTCAGCATTTTCACCATTCATCGTTCATTATAGTCATCAATAATGCCTTATTCCTCATGTTCGACGTTTTCATCTTCACCATAATTATCGCCATTCAAGGCCAATTTGCTTTCCCACAGCTCTACTTCAACGTGGTCCTCATCACTTATAGTCGTTTATCATCACAACCAAAGCGTTCGTAGTTACGACCAAACTGAATGCTTTCATCATCAGCAGTAGCAATGTTAAAGAGGCCTTTGCCTGTTTCTGAGGAGACTATTGCTCAGGAAAATCTATTTCTGGGGAGACACTTACAACAATAATCTGGCGTCGCTGACGTTGCCCCCAAGCGTAAGCTGCAAGCAACACGGCTGCCGGGAAGGAGACGTGTATGTCTTTAGCCCTTTCGACCCTTCTAGCACCGCGAGAATATGTTGTTGTGGGCACATCGAAGAGGAAAGACCGAAAAAAGTAGCTGTTCAGAATGGCCTGCCCTTTGTTGTATTCGGAGATAGTGACCGAGTCGCGCGCTGCTGCGCCTACGCCGGCACGTAGTACACCGACTGATGGCGCACTGGTTGCAGATCGACAAGTCATATCCTGTTCTGGCGCCAATTATGATCCACTGTCTGCTAATGCGTCAAATTTGCATAACACAAGACACTCAATGTCGTATTCCAGGAAAGAAACTGAAGGAATCTGTCGTTTTCAGTGAGTTTCAGTAATTCACGTTAAGCAGCATATAACAAAATATCTAATTATTCTGCAATCAATCAGCCTCAATCCTTGCATAAAAGGAGTCAAATATTAGGCCCGAAATCCATGGAAAGCTTTTTTTATTTCATTCATTTCGATCAGAGAAAGAAGAATACTCTTGACGTTGGTCCTGGAATGCGGCACTTCGAACGATCGTCCAACATGGCAGTGTCTCCAGCAAAGTGATCCTGTGCAGCAATCCGCAGCACTATTAAGTTTAATGATGATCCATTGTCCACTCGGGAACATAGACGGACGCCGACACTGCGTTTGATGTTCTTTGAAGAAATACACGGTGCGTGACGCGCCTCCAAAGTTGATGTCTACGATTGTACACGCCGCTGAAGGGTATATTCTTATTGCGCTCTTTATTCGATGACATTCATGTAGTACCGGGAAGTCATCACACGACGCCGCTACTGATGGCGAATGCAGCGCACTTATTGAGCAGACGCATTCTCATTCTGATCGCGCGAATACGAAATCTGCTAAATTTCTAAGCCAAATCATTGGTTACCAATAATGATAATAATAATAATAATAATAATAATAATAATAATAATAATAATAATAATAATAATAATAATAATAATAACAATAATATCTTGGGTTTAACGTCCCACATTGGTTACCATGTAAACCAACCACCATTGCTGCTGGGTCATTAAACTTATGCGAGCAACTGATGTATCCAGAGTAAATCTGAATCATATAGCTTGTGCCCCCACCTTGAAGACGACCTAAAGGAAGCTATGAGGGTGATTGCAAAAAAAAATGAAGCCAGGACCCAGCGTCATTTCCAGTCTCTTTACTTCCAAAACAGAGAAACAAAACAAAATGGAGTACGGACTAGTCAACAGCCATCCCATTCGATGAGGTTAACACATTTATGTCAAGGCCTTCTTTAAAACCAAACACAAAAGAGAAACGCGAAGTAGCATTCGTACATGAACGATGGGGAAGCGTGCAGGGTCGTAAAAGTCAATTGCGTGCCCATAAATACGGCTTGCTGCAACTGTGTGGGCACTAAGGAGACATGCCAGCAGCAAAAGGCAAACGAAATTGCAAACAGCGTTTGTGTACCTTTGTGTAATTTTTCAAATTGTACCAAAACAAGGTATAGTAGAAATAGATACGTAGATAGAAACACTCAAGGTGACTGCAGTATGCAAAAAAAATGCTTCGCATTTAAACCGCCAGGCCTGCGCGGAAAGCGCAGCAGAGTCACTGCGAAAGCTGGAAGAGCGCCATTTCTAGAACCCGTTGCAAACTCTATTGGGGCTACTAATACAAGTTTGCTTGCAAGGTACCCACTACCCCATTAGTTGAATCGGTGGCTGATGACGATGAAGAATTAGGGCTGCGCCCTTTGTAATGTGTTCGAAGCATTCAACGACCCATCGTAATGCAATTCGTGTTGTGTGACGCCTGGTAACACAATTCGCATTCTGTGACGCCTGGTTGTTATTTTACTCTTCTACCACGTTATATTGCGTTATGTTAACGCGGTTCCTTCCCGACCTAATGCTTGTATAGGGTTTTTTGTGCACAGGATTTTTTGAGCACCGGCATGGCTCAGTGATAAAATACTGGGCTGGCACGGAGCGGACTCAGGTTTGAACCCCGTTCCGTCCTGGATATGTTTTCTTATTTGATTTTTTTTTATTTCGTGCAATACCGGTTACGGACACCGGCGGCGGCGGCGGACAACTACGGCCCCCTTGTTTTGACCTCATAACAGCTTTCGCTGTAAAATATATTGTTGCCACGATCAAGGACGAAATGTCGAAATAATATCATCTTTTGACGAACGCAAACTCACAGCAAGTGTCGAATAAATGATAAACATCAAATGCATGTGTTGATTCATCTCTGACACAGCCATTCGCCTCTTTTCCAGAAAAAAATTCATTTCAGTCAATATTTTATGTATTAGCTATATACATTTCAGGAATTCTGCCCCTCCTAACCCCTACCGCAATGCTTGGCGGCAAACAGGATAATTTTCTTCTGGCTAATATCCCTGCCTTTCACACAACCTTTCTGTCTATCTCTTTCGAATACTGTTTTCTATTAAAGAATAATTAGTACGTAAAGAGCCTGTGAGTTTGCCATGACATACAAGAGCGGTCCGAGATCCGATATTACATATTTTATGCCCTCTACCCAAGTTTTTAGCATTCGGTAGTTTTGGCCTCTGTCATTTCGTAGTTCTTTTGGAACTTGTTGTTCTGGGGGTTTACAAATTAAGCGGCAAGGAGACAGCTGCCGTAAAGAAAAGGACATAGGTGCATCAATTATGCAGCGTTTCTGAAGCGTTTACTGCATTTGTGTAACACATGGGTTCCTATTTACGTTCTTCTTTTAAATACTGACAGTTTCCTTCCACACAGACATCAGAAGACGAATTTTCGAAACATAGAATAGATTATTGTCAAATACTTTTATAAAGCTTGATGTACCATGCTGTTAAAAAGCGCGTTACTTGACCTTTCTTTTTCGTTCTCATTGCGCATTTCGCCAGCAGCATGAAAATTAAGTGCTCGCGGCAACTGTCTGTTGTACTTGGTGCAGTTATGCACAGTCAGGTCTTGCATGGTTGTCACACCATGGCTTTTTGCGTCTCGTTCAAATGCAACATGATACACATTAAGGGGCTTTTCAAAACGTCAAACAATGTCCTTGTTTTCGGTCCTTGATCTTGACGTCCTTCTTCGAAGACTACTAAACTACAATTGTCCGCTTAAAGTACTGTAAATGCGGTCAATGTCTCTTGATTTCAAATTTCTCTCAATCACTGAAGCATTCTGTCCAATTTGTCTTGTCATGTGAGGGGAACAATGTGGATGAATTCTCGTCCTCTGACAATTCGGAAATATTCGCCACTGATTTCTCTAACAAGTTTCTCCAATGATTTTCGGTTAACGTCATCGGTGAGGTATGTATTTATAGTTTCATTAGGAACCTAGTTCTTTCTTTATTTTGAGCTGTAATTTTTACTGCAAAAGCTGTTACGAGATTACAACAAGGGTACCATAGTTGTCCACCGCCGCCGCCAGCCGTAACCGCTATCGCACGAAATAAAAAAAAGACTAAATAAGAAAAAAAATATCCGGCATAGAACGGGGCTCGAACCTGGGTCTGCACCGTGCCAGCATAGAATTCTACCACTAATCCACGCCAGTTATCGGTACTTCTCCGTACAAAAACCCCATACAAGCGTTATGCCAGGAATGAACCGCGTCAAAATACGCAATATAACGTGGTAGAAGAGTAAAACAACAATCAGGCGTCATAGAATGCGAATCGTGTAACCAGGCTTCGCAGAATAAGAATTGCATTATGGGTGGGTCGTTGAATGCTTCCAACCCATTTCAAAAGTGTGAGCCATAATTCTTCATCGTCATCAGCCAGCGAATCAATTAATGGGGTAGTGGGAACTTTGCACGCGTTCTTGTTTTAGTAGCCCCAAGAGAGTTTGCAAAGGGCTCTAGAAATGGCGTTCTTCCAGCTTTCGCTGTCACTGTGCTGCGCTTTCCGCGCAGGCCTGGCGTTTTTTTTCTTTTAAGGCGAAAGCCTTTTATGTTTCATGCTCACGTCCGTCCGGTGTCCGTCCGGCGTCCGGTGTCCGTCCGTCCATCCGTCTGTCCGTCCGTCGGTCCTGTGTCCGTCCGTCTGTCCATCCGGTGTCCGTCCGTCCGTCCGTCTGTCCGTCCGGTGTCCGTCCGTCCGTCCGTCCATCCGTCTGTCTGTCCGTCCGTCCGTCCGTTCGGTGTCCGTCCGTCCGTTCGGTGTCCTTCTGTCCGTCCATCCGTTCATCTGTCCGTCCGTCCGTGCGTCCGTCCGTCTGTCCATCTGAGCTCTGGCACGGAATCAGGTGGCCGCCGGGGTGCGCAAACGGACGCCGGTCGCGTCGGACTCTACAGCGCTCGCGCTTTGCTTGTGTAGCGTCACTGTGCCCAGCGTTTGCAATCATTCTGGCCGACGCCGTCTCAATGGACACAGGCGCTCTCGGAATACACCTTCGAATTTACAAAGGGCCCGTCAATTTAAGTGCTGGAACGTGGATGGCGTTTGCACTATGCGCAAAGCGCGAGAACATACTAACGCATGCGAACGGAGAAAGATTAGTATCGCGTCTCCCTGCGATTCGCGGTAAAAAATTTAAAAAGAAAACACGCGCACACTTCATTTGTTTGTTATCCCAGTGAGAGTGTAAAAGAAAAAAAGACGGCATAGTCAGTGGAATGGCCACACGCTTTCGCCGAGCACACTTCGGAATGTACAAAGTGTCCTTCAATTTTTTTTTTCAGCCAGCTAAGCGAGTGCTTAAGTCACCTGCGTTGTTTTTAAAACCATGGAATTTCTCCTCGCGATGTTAATATTTTTCGGGAGCACAGGTAATATTGATACCCTAAAAGAAGCATTTTTTTGAGCAGGGTAGAAGACTGATTTGGAATAAAATTATTTCTTGACTGAATGGAGTGGAATGAATAGATCGATGTATGGACGAATTGTTACAGACAGACGGACTCTCTTTTGCAGAGTCGTGCGTCCCATGACTCTCCTTAAATAGAGTTAACGTGTCTCTTTAAATAGATTTAAATATGTTAGGGCTGGATACGTAAAAAAAAGTCAAATAACTCTTCTTTTTGGTAAAGTGCTGCGTGCTGAGCCAGACAGAGTCATACGTTGCACGGTATTGCGGAGACTGGCTTACCTTCTATTTTAAAGAGCGAACTTAACTGTTTCACTTCGCTCTGATGCATCCACTCCTTTCAGCTATGCTATCAATAACATCGGCCTTGAGCACGTAACCTCATATAAGTATCTCAAAATTCACATAAGGAATAACCTTTCTTTGCATACACACCTTGAATACATCACTAACAATGCCAATAAATCAATCGGGTTCATACGCAGAAATTTTAAATGCGAAACATTTCTTAGCGAATTTCGGCTACTTTGGGCGTATCTATCTATCTATCTATCTATCTATCTATCTATCTATCTATCTATCTATCTATCTATCTATCTATCTATCTATCTATCTATCTATCTAGCCGCCTACGACTTTGTGCTCTCCTGGGCGTATCGTTAATGGGATTTCTACCAAAATTGGTTTTACACAACATGACTGCATGACGAACATGAATGACTGGTCATATCATGAAAATGATGAATAAATTCTCATACAAAGTATGATTTACACGCCATGGCCGAACTGCTCCTGAGGCAGTTTTCTTAACTTGATATACCTAAAAATTGGTACGATGAGACATTTCTGCATGAGGAACATAACTGACAGGTGGTAATATGAAAATCATGGCCTGCATGTCATGTACAACATGATTTACATGCCAAGCTAATGGTGCGCTGACGGCCGTTTCGCTAGCATAAAATACACCAAAATTGGTATTGCGTGACGGGACTGTATGATGAACATAAATGCCAAGTGGCCATATGGAAATCATGACACGTCATGTGCAACATGACTTGCACGCCACGCTCATCGCACACTCGCGGCCGTTTCGCTAGCTTCATATATACGAAAATTGGTATTCAGTGACCTGTCTGTATGACGAGCTTAAAAATTACACCATCTGCGGCTAAAGGGAACCATGTGTAGATGTGAAGCAGTGGGCGCTAACGCTTACACTGGCGGTGGCGTTGACGCTGGCGCTCTTCGCAGCGTTGCGCCGGAGAGAAAACTGGGGAGGCGCAAAGCACGCAGTGATGGACCGGTGTTTCCTACTGGAACATGCCAATCGCTGCTAATGGGCAATGAGAGACAGAATACTCCTACTGGACACAAAGACCCACAGTGCGCTTTTAGTCAACGCGCACGCTGCGAATTTTTATTGTTCAACAACGCATAGGAGAAATCTCCCAGCGGCACCAACTTGGAGGTCAAAATCCAGTGCCATATATACCGGGTGGCCAGTGAAGGGTTGTGCAGCGCAAGCAGTCGGTTTTTTCAACCAAGAAACTCGCTAGCAGACGCTGTCGGTGTCATGAGGCGAGAGAGGGGGGAGCGTAGGAGAGGAGAGGGTGGGGGGGGGGGGCGCGCAAGCGCAGTGGGAGTGTGGACGCCGCGAGCAGGGATGCCTAGGGGAGAGAGGGGGGAGCTAAGAGGGAGAGAGGATGGGAGGGGCATGCGCAGTGAGGGTGTGGTTGCCACGGGGAGGGGATGCCTAGAGGAGAGAGAGGGGGGAGCGTAGGAGGGGGAGGCGCATCCACAGTGAGGATGTGGTTGCCGCGGGGAGGGATGCCCAGAGGAGAGAGAGGGCGAGAGGAGGTTTTTTATTTTTAAAGACGATAGTCTTTCTTGGGATACCTAAACGGAAAAAATTTTGGTCTGTCTGTCTGTCTGTCTGCCTGTTTGTCTGTTTGTCGGCACGTCACACGATTCAGCTAGCTGGCCAAACTTTAACCACCTGCCTTACGACCTCCAATCTTGACCAAGAAGCAAGTGTTCATACGGGTGAGCGTGGGCAATTAAAAATCAAATATTACGCATACCTGAGGCACAACATCAATACCTTAGTACTATTCACAGTGTTCCTTTAAAACAAAATCTATAGATACGTAATTATAAAGATCCTAGTGTTTATTACGCGGCGCTGCTGTGTACAAAACAAGTCTCCGCCCAGTGATTTAACTTCGACGCTGTGGCTGGCTGTGGTCTACACGGTAGCGCCATCTACAGCGCTACCGGGGAACATCAACACAAGCCGATGTTCCCCGGTAGCGCTGTAGATGGCGTCCTCTTCTGTTTTATCAATGCCAGCCAGATGCGGCTGATTCATCGTAGAAGAGCGCTGTCTCAGGCAAGGCAAAACATATATGGCCGCTTGATGAAATACGACCCACTCTACAAGACATGATCAGAGAACGCAGAGAAGAGACCGACGACCAAATTTCAGCGGAGAAACGCCGGCGTCCGTCTAAGCGCGCCCGGAAAACGTCCGAAAAACGAGCCCAGCGGCTAGCCCAGCTATTAAATTGTGGTACTCATGCCGCTCATGCAGTGCAGTCGGCACAAGACTATCGTCTTTCGACGACATTTGCAGCGAAGCACGCAGATACGCGGCCAATTTTTTTTTGAAAAGGTTTGCGCATGCGCAGTAAGGGTGGTCACGCGGCACACCACCACCACCACCGGATTAAGCTTCGCCATAAGATGCTTCACATCTAATAACAAGTAGTAATATGGAAATCATGACATGTCATGTCCAACATGACTTGCATTCCGCGCTCATGGTACGCTCGCGGCCGTGTCGCTCGCTTGATATACACCAAATTTGGTATTGTGTGACGTGACTGTGTGAATAACATAAATGGCAAGTGGTAACATGGAAACCATGACATGTCGCATGCGACATGACTTGCATGCCACGCTCATGGCGCGCTCGCGGCCGTTTCCCTAGCTTGATATACACCAAATTTGGTATTGAGTGACGTTACTGTATGACGAGTATAAATGACATGTAGTAATATGGAAATCATGACATGTCATGTGTGACATGACTTCCATTCCGAGCTCATGAAAATCTCGTGGCCGTTTCGCTAGCTTGATATACACTAAATTTGGTCTTTTGTGACATGACCGTATGAATAACATAAATGGCAAGTGGTAACATGGAAACCATGACATGTCATATGCGACATGACTTGCATGCCACTCTCATGGCGCGCTCGCAGCCGTTTCGCTAGCTTAATATACAGCAAATTGGGTATTGAGTGACGTGACTGTATGATGAGTATAAATGACATGAGGTAATATGGAAATTATGAGATGTCATGTGCAACAGGACTTGCATGCCGCACTCATATGGCGCGGTTGCGGCCGTTTCGCTAGCTTGATCTACACCAAAATCGGTATTGCGTGACGTTACTGTATAGCGAACATAAGTCGCACGTGGTAACATGAAAATATTGGCATGCATGTTATATACAATGCCATTTGCATGCCAGGCTCATGGTGCGCTTGCGTCCAGTTCGCTAGCTTGATATACACCAAAAAAATTGAAGGACACTTTGTACATTCTAAAGTGTGTTCGGCGAAAGCGTGTGGCCGTTCCAGTGACTATGCCATGTCTTTTTTTTCTTTTACACTCTCAGTGGGATCACACAAAGCGAATGTGTGCGTGTTTTCTTTTTTTTTAATTTTTTTACTGCGAGTCGCAGCGACACGCGAGACTAATCTTTCTCCGTTCGCATGCGTTAGTATTTTCTCGCGCTTTGTGCATTGTGCAAACGCCATAGCGTTCCAGCGCTTAAATTGACGGGTCCTTTGTAAATTCGAAGGTGTATTCCGTGAACGGCTGTGTCCATTGAGACGGCGTCGGTCAGAATGATTGGAAACGCTGGGCACAGCGAAGCTACGCAAGCAAAGAGCGAGCGCTGTAGAGTCCGACGCGACCGGCGTCCGTTAGCGCATCCCGGCGGCCACCTGGCTCCGTGCCAGAGCTCGGATGGACGGGACGGACGGACGGACAGACAGACAGACAGACGGACGGACGGACAGACGGACACCGGACGGACGCACGCACGGACGGACGGACAGACAGACGGACGGACGGACGGACACCGGACGGACGGACCGACAGACGAACGGACGGACGGACGGACACCGCACCGACAGACGGACGGACACCAGACGGACGGACGGACGGAGGGACAGACGGACGGACGGATGGACAGACGGACAGACGGACGCACGGACACCGGACGGACGGATGGACGGACGGACTGACACCAGACGGACGGACACCGGACGGACGGACGGACGGATGGACGGACGGACAGACGGACGGACGGACACCGGACGCCGGACGGACAACGGACGGACGTGAGCATGAGACTTTAAAGGCTTTCGCCTTAATAGGTATTGCGCGACGTGACTGTATGACGAACATAAATGACACGTCCTAACATGTAAATCATGACATGCATATTAAGGCGAAAGCCTTCAATGTCTCATGCTCACGTTCGTCCATCCGTCCCTCCGGCCTTGCCTTGGCACGGTGCCAGGTGGCCGCCGGGGCGTGCATACGGACGCCAGTCGCGTCGGACTCTACAGCGCTCGAGCTTTGCTGTCGTAGCATCGCTGTGCCCAGCGTGTCCAATCATGCATGGAGGCAGAAGCGCGCATCGCGTTCCATTCTGACCGACCCTGCCTCAATGGGCACAGGCGTTCGCGGAACACACTTTGGAATTTAGAAAGTGTCTGTCAATTTAAGCGCTGGGACGCGAATGGCGTCTGCACGACGCGCATGGCGCGAGACAACGAACGCACGCGAAACGGAGGCAGATTTGTCTCGCGTCTCGCTGCAATTCGCGGTAAAATATTAAAAAAAAAAAGAAAACAAGCACACATTCCGTTTGTGTGCCATCCCACTGAGAGTGTAAAAAAACAGACAAGACATAATCAGTCGAATGGCAAAACACACTTTGGAATGCCCAAAGTGTCCTTCAAGTTTATTTACAGCATGATTTGCTCCTTGATGGCTGCTTCGCATGACATCGATTCCCACAGTGCGTGGGATCGGCCGGTTTTTTTCTAAAGCCCCATGTCATTTGAAGTTACTACTTTACAAAGCACTCATTAGACCCAAACTCGAGTATGCGTTTTCTGTTTGGGACCGCGGTCTAAAAAAATTAAAAACTATTATTGAGTCAGTTCAAAATCGATCAGCGCGCTTGATTATGTCAAACTATTCCCGCACAGCTAGCGTTTCATAATGAAATCAGATCTCGGACTACTTGATATGACACTTTGAAGGAAAAGTTCTCGTCTATGCCTTTTCCAAAAAAAATCTTCACCAAAACAATTCAATTAAACAGGAACTGATATCACAACCGACATACATATCGTCACGTCTTGATCATGAGCATGAAGTTTTCACGCCTCTCTGCCACACTAATGTTTTTTTCAGACTCTTTTCTGTCAAAAATTCCGTTTTCCCATTAGGGCTAAGCAATGAATGCTATAGCAAGAAATTGGAATGTCACACGAACAACGCCAAGCAGCTCGATACTTGCAGCGTGCCACCGCAGCACAAAGAAGGACGCTGAGAAAGGGCGCATAGGTATACACAGGACAAGCGTGAACTAACTACTGTCACAGTTGTTATGTGTTTGTATTTGAGCAACGTGCTGCGAGTGTCCACTATGCAGAAGCCGACGCTGTTGTTGTCGTTGCCTCTGGCATGGCTCATACCCACTGAGAGGTTCATCTTAAAAAAGCGCGAAAAAACCACGACGGACAAAAGGGGGGTAGACAGGACGTCGTGGTTTGTGCCTTTTGTCCGTCGTGGTTTTTTCGCGCTGTTTTAAGATGAACTTCAACCAACCTGCTCAACTGTCCCTGCTAATCCACTGAGAGGGATTGACCAAGAATTGATTCTACGATTTTGTTAGACTTTTCGACGCTGTTGATACTTCTTTTTCTATCGAACTTCGGTGACTTTGAGCATATCTATCTATCTATCTATCTATCTATCTATCTATCTATCTATCTATCTATCTATCTATCTATCTATCTATCTATCTATCTATCTATCTATCTATCTATCTATCTATATATCTATCTATCTATCTATCTATCTAACTAGCCGCCTACGAATTTGTGCTCTGCTGGCCATATCGTTAATGGGAATTATACGAAAATTCGTATCGCATGACATGAGTTTACGAAGAACATGAATGACTGGTCATATCATGAAAATCATCATTAACTTGTCATGAAAAGTATGATTTACACGCCATGGCCGTAGTGCTCCTGAGGCCGTTTTCTTAACTTGATATATACAAAAATTGGTACGATGAGACATTTCTGCATGAAAAACATAAGTGACAGGTAATAAGCAAATCATAAAGTCCATGTCATGTACAACATGATTTACATGCCACACTCATGGTGCGCTGACGGTCGTTTCGCTAGCTTGATGTACATCAAATTTGGTATTGCGTGAAGTGACTGTATGAGGAACATAAATGCCAAGTGGTCATAGGAATCATGACATGTCATGTGCAACATGACTTGCATGCCAAGCTCATGGCGCACTCGCGGCCGTTTCGTTAGCTTGGTATACACCAAACTTGGCATTGAGTGACGTCACTGTATCACGTGCATGAATGACAAATTGTCATATGGAAATAACGACATGTCATAGTAACATGACTTGCATGCCACGCTCATGGCACTCTCATTGCCGTTTCGCTAGCTTGATATACACAAAATTGGATATTGTATGGCGTGACTGTATGAAGAACATAAATGACAAGTGGTAATATGGAAATGACATGTTATGTGCAACAGGACTTGCATGCCACGCTCATGGCACGCTCGCGGCCATTTCGCTAGCTTGATATACACCAAAATTAGTAATACGGGACGTGACTGTATAACGAACATAAGTGGCAGGGTGTAACATGAAAATCTTGGCACACATGTCATCTACAACACCCTTTATATGCCACGGTCATGGTGCCCTTGCGTCCAGTTCGCTAGCTTGATATACACCAAAATTGGTATTGCGCGACGTGACTGTATTAAGAACATGAATGACAGGTACTAACATGTAAATAACAATATGCATATTACGTACAGCGTGATTTGCTCCTCGCTGGCTTCTTCGCATTATATCGATTCCCACAGTGCGTGGGATCTGCCGTTTTTTTTTTCTTCTACATCATGAGTGGTACAGAAGGGAGCCACATTTTCGTGCGCGTCTCAAGGGTAGTTGTCAATTTGAAAGAAACTGTAAAAGCGTTGCGTGATTGAAAACACGATCAAGCTGTTCCGAGATCTGCGTACCCCGAGTGGCAAATGGTGCATATGAACAGCTCGCCGTTGAGTCTCTGGCACAGGCATGGCGTGTGGCTGTTTTGGCTAGCGCAGCAGGCTGCTGAGCCAATTTCACTGGTTTGAATCCCCGATTAGGTCCTTTGGAATTTTTTCTGCTGATTTATTTTTCTTTATGCCTTTTTATATATATAAATACATATACATATCTGAGACATTATGACGACGGCAAAAATCAGACGAGAGGGTCCATATAATTGCTATCGCAATAAAACCAGTGCCGAGTGGAACTGCCTTTCCTCCTCCACCTGCATTGAAGATGCATCATCATCCAAAGCTGCACTGACCGATTATGTCTTGTGCATTAAATAACTTATTTGTTGTTTAAAAATGTATTCTCACAGGCTTGTAATTTTGTTTTATTTTTTACTGCATTTTCGTTGTATTACCAACCCCCTCTGTGACGCCTTTATGTGCCCTGAGAGTAATTCAAATAAAATAAATAAATAAACTGCAGCACTAATAGGCGCATTTTTGAACGGGGTTACCTTGCTTGTGACCTTGGTTCTTTTTCTGTCGCTCTAGCTCACTCTCTTGTTTCTTTTTTTTTCTTTTTTTTTTCGTTTCTAGCGCCGTAAGGTGAGCCTTTTCGTGACGCGTTTGGCATCGCCTCTCGCAGGAACAATGGACATAAACTCGTTAGGGTTTTATCGTTCACGTCGAACAACTCCTGCGAGGCGACATCGTCTACAAAGACAAGAACGGAAGTCGTTTTGCGAAAGCGGAGGCTACAGTTAAATGAGCGCATACGTTTCGTTGCGCCGCATAGCAGTTCGGTTAGTGTTCATGCTAGTATTTTGCTATCGGAAATGCAACTGCACGTCTGTATATTGTTGCGTAAAAGATTCATAGGTAGTGGGAATATGTCCCAGGTAAACCAAACCACATGTCGCTGTTTGTGCGGGAAAAAGGCGTATCTGTAGTTTGTTTTCGCGCTCATAATAGGCACTACCCGTAATTTAATGCAGCGCGGTTCAGCTCCAACACGGTTGCTCTCCCGTTGATCATTCGCATGCCCCGGGAAATGACTGGAGCGTGGCAAGAAGACAACTGCACGGTGTAAAGAGGCTCGATGAAAGAACGAAGGTTCATTTGCCTTGAAACCATCATGCAGCGTGTAAGATCGACAATTCTTTCTTTGCATTAGCGCTTGCGTCACGCCCTGATCGTCACAAAAATAAATGATGCAACTTACACCATAAATATACATTTGTCATTGGCGTGATGTATCCTCTTAAATTTCTCTGAACGAGTGAGTGCTGTCGCCTTCGTCATCGACATTAAAAGTTGTGTCAGCTCGTTAGAAATTGCGGTACAAAATTGACATAGCGAGGCTGAAGAACCAGGTAAGAGACAGTAATATCTTACGATGAGGAATTCCGACACTTATATTGAAATTCTTCGCATTATGTCGAATAATTCTGACTTTTCTCTATAAATTATTTTATACATCTCAGAATTCCGCATATGTTTAGTAACCACAGTTGGGTAGGCGAGATTCGTAAACAGCTGTGAGTAGGCCGCTCTAATCAAGTCACTGGGACGACAGTCTCTCACTCTAAAGATGCTTTCGTGAAAACGCGAATGGCGCACCCTAATGTGATAATACAAATAGCTTATAAAGTGAGACACTGAAAAGTTCCGAGTGAGTGACATGCACAGGGACTCAACCGCATACATGTTATATGAACCTAATTACTGTTTCGAGTGGCTACTAATTAATATTGAGTGCTATTTGAAGTAAACATACCGCATACGAACATGCTCTGTAAACAAAAAATCGACAATCACGCAAGATGTTGCTGGAGCGCAAAAATGCAGGATTTTATTGTTGCTTCCTCTGTCTCCCTCTATCTGTAAACATCATGGTAGTTAGTAATTTAGGTCTTCAACAGCATTAAACTGAGCTAAAGCACGTGAATGCCTTATAAGTGTTAAGCAGGGAACGTATTCCATTCATACTGAAAGTGGAGCCACGGATTTAATGACACCAGAGGCGCCTTGTATGTGGCGACTGTTTCTTATTATACCTCCTGATGAGTTTTTCATTGCAATGAGCCGTCTTTCTTCATCCATTTGTACCTTTCGCTCAGATTTACATTTTGGCATAGCCTCCTGTGGCTTTTCTTGTTTTTTCCTTTTTTTTTCTGTGGAAGACGTAATCTGAAGAAATCCGCTCTTCGAGTTCCTCTATCCATCAGTGTCGTTTCTTCGCGTCGAAGTAAGCCTTGACGTGTGCCGCATTGAAAGTGACAGCAGTGCGTACTCATTCTGGCAATCCCAGCGTCTGAGATTTTCTTTCAAATTTTATTTATGCAACACCACGAGAGCATCATTGTTTATCGGGGGGGGGAGGGGGGGGGAAGCAACATGAGAAATCGTATTCACAAAAAAAAAAAAAGAAATGTGTACACACACACGAATAGTTATTGATACCCTTAACACCAAAGCATGAGGGGGAAGATCGCGCCGCCGCTACAACGATCATTAAGAAAATAATACTTGAAACTGAACCGAGCTCTCGCGCGCTCCGTCGATCGAAATCTAGATTTGCTCGTCATATTGTCTAACTTTCGCTGAACACGAAACTTCTTGAAGCCTCCCTGCTGCTCTATTTTTTTTCGAAAACTAGGTTAGTCTCTTCCAAGTATATTTCTCTTTCTTCATTTATCAAAAGCCCAAAACATGTCACTTTCTCTTAGTCATTCCCTCCCTGTCATGCCTTCGATTCCTTCCTCCTCTTCCTCCATTGTGAAACCGTCACTCAGTTCAAGGAGTACGATTTGTGTCGGCCAATTTAATCTTCGTCAATTTTTCTCAGCGCGTCTTCTTTCCAAAGATATCTTCATTTTAGCCACTCTGCCGGAAAATAATAAAAAAGAGAAAAGACGAGGGCCGGTCTTTTCTTTTTTTTCTTTTCTGAGAAGAATGGTTTTAACGTCCATCTCTTCTTGCTATCTATACGCTGGTCTTTCAAAATGCTCCACCATCTCCACTAGCTCTCTTCCTCGCCCCTTTGTGACCGCAGTTTTACGATAAACTGGAGGTGGATAAGTGTAGGCGCGCCAGCGGGAAATAAAGGAGGCGTAATCGGTCGCTCTGGATCCTCACGAAGAGAGAGAGAGAGCACCCCGAATGGGGCTTACAGCGAAAGCAACGCTATCAAAAACGCGTTCCCTCGTATAGATTGGGGCTGCCTGGGGGTCGCCTTCCAAAGAGGCAGCGAAAAGACAAAGAGTGACCGACACAGTCGCGGAAGCAAAAGGAACGACAAAAACGAAACTACATATTACTTCGATAGGGTTTTTTCGTGTGACCGATATTTAGCAAGCTAGATCGTATACGATGCATGTAGCGTTAAGTCCATAGGTGCACGCTGTGTGCCTTGCTGTCTGATGAAACGCTGACGAGGCTTATGAAGCGATAATAAAATCCCCTTAACATCAGTGTATATTCTGCGGGCAGGGCCTGTATTTGCTTGATCGCCAGCGCCCAGAGCAGTTTCATGAACAAGTGTCGCAATATTGTTTTACAACGTACTCGTTCTTACTATTTATTCGTGCTCGCCGATAGGAAAGCAGCAAAAATAAATAAATAAGCCAAGAGAAATTTCCAGGTGGAGCCGGATGTGAGCCGGGCGCCTACATTGATAAGGCAACTGCTTGAAGCGACGTTCGCTGCTACGTTTTGGATAGAACACTGCTAGTAATACCGTCACTCAAAGGGAATACGCTGAGGCAAGCATTAATAACGAAGTAACGGCTAATGGATCTCTCACTCGTGCGCTTTGGCGAATTCATTGTACCAAGCGCGTGCATCCTAAGCAAGCACTGTCGTTTTCATTCCTCTCGATATTTTTCTTGTACGCTAAGTTTTACCGCGAGTGTACTGTCTACTCGCATAGTATGAGTGAACGCTATGATACTCCACTCTCACTCAGGATGTCAAAGCGTACGCCATATGTGGACACGATTTGCGTATTGCGCTTCGTACTGAGCCAGCCAGCTCCAGATGCTTAGGGCGCAAATAACAGTACTGACAGCTGTTCGGATACTGGAGTTATCGGAGAGCTCCTCGCGTCGAGAAAGACCTTCAAGCACCATCAATATATTGTAAGATCTCTCCTCTTTCGTGCTTTTCCTTACCCCTCTGCCCTACCCCATTTCGTCTATTTTATTTGATATTTTAACCCGAAAGTGTTTTATGCAGGGGTCCACCAAGACTTCAGTGACGTATTTCCAGCACGGAAATGATGTCGAAAAATGCACATGATCAGACGCCAAAGAAAAAAAATCCGTCAACTGGGGTCAAACCCACCACCTATCGGTCCGCGACCACAGATGCCGGGCATGCCATCCATCGGGCCACGGTTTTTTTTTAAATGCGAATGCATTTCTTAGGCGGGCTATGTCAGGCATCCGGCGTTGTGCGGCGTTGGCGTTGTCCGCGGCAGGTGTTATCTCTCCGCTCTCACTCCCTCTCCCATAGCAACAGCTGCGGGCGCGCGCGCTTATCCGGAGTAGCGGAGAGTGAGTGGACAGGAGGAGCGCTCTGGTGTGTGAGGGCGCTCGCATCGCGGGAGCTCGGCGGAGCTATATATAAAAAAAATTAAAAAAAATAAAAATAAATAAATAATAATAAAAAAAGAACAAAAAAAATGAAAAGAATAAAAAAAATAAAAAACAGAAAAAAAACGGGAAAAAAAAGCAAAAAAAAAAAAGGCGCTGCGCCGTGCTCCCGACCGGGCTGCAGAAATTAGGCGCCTTTTTCCTTCTTCGAACCACAACCACCATATATAAATGGAGTGAAGCGCGCGCGAAATGCATTCGCATTTCCTCACGATTTCCCTTCGGGGAAGTGGGGGCATTTTTTTCTTTATTACAACCATTGCACCACGACACTCGAAGGCTCGCAAACGGGTCTTATATCTACCACTTTCCCTTGTTTGGTGGGGTATTGTCGACGTCTGGGAGCGGTAAAGCGTAGTAATGCATCATGACCGTGGTTTCCATGATTAACTCGTGCAACGCGTGATTTCTACGTGTTCGTCCCATTCGGCGCGTAATACGAGAAGTAAAGTTTAGTCAACGCCTTAACACACCGCGAGGTGTGTTAAGGCGTTGCATTTTTTCTTCATGTTATAACTAACTCCGCTCTCCAATGTTTTTATTTTCTTGCTTAGAAACGCAAATTTTAGTCTCTTCGTGCTGGCGCCAACCTAACAGGAGATTGGTAGTTTGTTTGTTATGGGCTGCCTTGGATAAGAACGTCTATCTGGCACGTTTTGCCGCAAAACTCATTAGTGTAATCGCAGATGTGTTGCGGCAATCGCACTGTCTCGCTAAGCGGTTAGTCATACCTATGTGGAAAACATCGTGCATCTGAACTGCTCACTGAACACTGTAGTTTTCGTCACCCGTTTGGAAATATTTTCCGTCCTCCTTGTTTACGTTCGGCGTCCTACAGCCGCAGTAGTTCACTCTAGCCAAATCGGCTATTAGGCTTAGGTGCATACTTCTTGAGCCACGGTCGCTGTGAAGATCGTGATATTCAATTACCAAGAGTCTTATAACCATTACAACGTAGTTTCGATCATAATTGACCCAAGCGAGGTCATACTTCCACCTTCGATTACACAAATCAGAAGTTGAAAACGCCGAGATTGGGCGTTGCAGGGGCTAACTGCTGCCGGTGACGTGCGGCTTCCTGGAACGGCTGACCGCTAGAGTAGGTTGACCTTGATTATCCGACTAATATTACTGCCATACTGTGCTGCGAATGATGAGTTCTTTCGATGCGGTTTATAAGCTACATTGATGACACTCGATCACACTTCAGGGAAAGCGCACGCGCACGCGCTCGACAGATTGCTTTAGCGTACACGCACAGCCGTCGCCTAACTAAAACTGAAGCTATATATGTGTAGCACACTGAATACAACAGCATTTTAAAAACATTCGGTAAATTTTACGCTCGACATCTCGCGACCCAATATCAAGTCTTGCAGAAAGTCCACCGAGAGCGCGCAGTTTCTTCCAATGGGCCGATAGTGTTCCCAGTGTGCGGACAGACGTGCAATGTACAGCGTCACCAGTGCTTCCCAGCGCGCTGTAAGACGTTGGGCCACGCTGTACAGCGTGCCCCAGTGCGTTTCAGCGCACTGGGGCCACGCTCTACAGTGTGTCCCAGTGGCTCCCAGCGCGCTGGAACGCACTGGGACACGCTGTACAGCGTTTCCAGTGTCACCCAGCTCGCTAAAACACACTGGGAGACACTGGAAACGCTGATTTTTTCGATAGGGATTGCGTCGACGTGGCTCTTGTTCAAGCACACATGAACGCTAAATGATACTAACCACAAGCACAGTTCGTCTTATTTAGATGTGAAACCATGAGAAAGTAGGGGGGTGTTGAAGCCGGCTGTGCCGACGTTGTGCAATATAATATTGAATTAACAAAGCAATCAGAAAAAAAGAAAAAACCGCCAGGCCTGAGCAGAACGCGCAGCACAGCCACAGCGAAAGCTGGGAGAGCGGCCCTTAGGCTTTTTAGGGGCGAAGCTCCTAAGGGTGTGGATCTGGCCCTCCTCTGTAGTCGTCGTAGTAGTAGTAGTAGTAGTAGTAGGTTGGTAGATAGCCACGTATAGTGGAATGTACCCACTCCACGTGATAACGATGAAGTATAAGCGCGTTCTAGTATAGTAGAATGTACCCACTACACGTGATAGATGACGATGACATCATTCACTTCGTGGATATGGCGTGATTTTAGGGGCGAAGCTCCTTAGGGTGCGGGTCTGTCCCTTCTCTGTAGTAGTGGTAGTAGTAGGTAGGTAGCCACGTGTAGTGGAATGTACCCACTCCACGTGATAAAGGTGACCATGACGCAGTATAGTGGAATGTACCCACTACACGTGATAACGATGAAGTATAAGCGCGTTCCAGTATAGTGGAATGTTCCCACTACACGTGATAGATGACGATGACATCATTCACTTCGTGGATATGGCGTGATTTTAGGGGCGAAGCTCCTTAGGGTGCGGGTCTGTCCCTCCTCTGTAGTAGTGGTAGTAGTAGGTAGGTAGCCACGTGTAGTGGAATGTACCCACTCCACGTGATAAAGATGACGATGACGCAGTATAGTGAAATGTACCCACTACACGTGATAACGATGAAGTATAAGCGCGTTCCAGTATAGTGCAATGTACACACTACACGTGATAAAGATGGCGATGACGCAGTATAGTGGAATGTACCCACTACACGTGATAACGATGAAGTATAAGCGCGTTCCAGTATAGTGGAATGTACCCATTACACGTGATAACGATGACGCTGATGACCATGAAGTATAAGCGCGTTCCAGACCACACACTCTCTTTCTGCCATGGATGAAAACGATCGAGCTTCGCCCACTCATCATCATTCACTTCGTGGATATGGCGTGATTTTTTGAACACTCTTGGGGCAACTACTACAAGCCCACTTGCATGGTACCCACTACGCCATAAATCATCATAATTTTTTTTGTAGTGGGGAAGCGTCTACTATGCCATTATTAGTCATTCATCGGAAAAGCGCGGTGCCCGCTAGACTCTTGTAACGAATTATGTGCACTTTGTTGATGCTGTGGCTGACGACAATGAAGAATTATGCCTCAGGCTTTTGTAATGGGTTGCAGCATTGAACTACCCACTCGTTACGCAATTTTCATCGTGTGACGCCTGGTTCTTACTTTACTGCTCTAAAACGCTTTACAACACACGTTAACGCGATTACTTACCCGATATGAAGCCTGCGTAGGGTCAGCTTGCACAGCAGGTTCCAGCAGTGGCGTAGCTCAGTGGTAGAATGCTGGGCTGCCACGCAGAGGACCCGGGTTCGATTCCCATTCTGTTATAGGTGTTTTGTTATTAAATGCGAAAGCATTTCTTGGCGAACTTCGGCGACTTTGAGCGTATCTATCTATCTAGCTATCTATCTAGCCGCCTACGACTTTGTGCTCTCCTGGCCGTATCGTTAATGGGATTTAATGGGCTCGCCGACACACCACATCACTGTGGAACGAGCCACACTTTAAGCACGCACGATTATATACACTAGACCCAACGATGAGTCTTCAAGTTCCTCCAGGACTTCGCCGAGGTGACGCTACCATACTGTGCAGATTATGGTTGGGTGTCGCATTTACCAATGCGTACGCGTTCCGCATAGGAATGGCCGACACCGCAGCCTGTGACCATTGCGGCAGTGACGAAACTATACAGCATATTCTGTGCGAATGCCCGCAATACCGTTTGCAGAGACAGTCGTTGTGCAAGGCACTCGATCAACTGGATGACCAGACACTTTGGGAAGTCAGAATCCTGTGCCACAGACAGTACTCAACGTCGCATAAGAAGGCTGTGAAGGCGCTTCTGCGATTTCTGCGTTCAACCGGTCTCTCCAAACGACTCTAATCAGAACCTCCTACATGTGTGTGCATATCTGGGCACCCTTTTTTTTTAATTTTTTTTTCTCTCTCTCTATCCTCTTTCCGACCCCGCTTCCCCGCCCCTGTACAGGGTAGCAAACCGGTTCTTCTACCAGGTTAACCTCCCTGTCTTTTCCTTTATCTATTTCTCTCTCTCTCTCTCTCATACCAAATTTGGTATGTCATAACATGACTGTATGACGAACATAAATGGCTGGTCATATCATGAAAATAATGACTAACTTGTCATGAAAAGTACGATTTACATGCCACGCTCATGGCGCGTTCGCGGCCGTTTCGTTAGCTTGATATACACCAAATTTGGGATTGAGTGACGTGACTGTATGACGAACATAAATGACAGGTGGTAATATGCAAATAATGATGTGCATGTCATGAACAACATGATTTGATTTACATGCCACGCTCATGGCGCGCTCGCGACCGTTTCGTTAGCTTGAGATACACCAAATTTGGGATTGAGCGACGTGACTGTATGACGAAATATAAATGACAAGTGGCAGTATGGAAATCATGATATGTCATGAGCGACATGACTTGTATGCCACGCTCATGGCATGCTCGCGGCCGTTTTCTTAGCTTGATATACACCAAATTTGGGATTGAATGACGTGACTGTATGAGGAACATAAATGACAAGTGGCAATACGGAAATCATGATATGTCATGAGCGACATGACTTGTATGCCACGCTCATGGCGTGCTCGCGGCCGTTTTGTTAGCTTGATATACACCAAATTTGGGATTGAATGACGTGACTGTATGAAGAACATAAATGACAAGTGGCAATATGGAAATCATGACATGTCATGAGCGACATGACTTGCATGCCACGCTCATGGCGTGCTCGCGGCCGTTTCGTTATCTTGAGATACACCAAATTTGGTATTGAGTGACATGACTGTATGACGAACATAAATGACAAGTCGTAATATGGAAATCATGACTTGTCATGTGCGACATGACTTGCATGCCACGCTCATGGCGTGCTCGCGGCCGTTTCGTTAGCTTGAGATACACCAAATTTGGTATTGAGTGACATGACTGTATCATGAACATAAAGGACAGGTCCTAACATGTAAAACATGACATGCAAATAATGTAAAGCATGATTTGCTCCTTCCTGGCGGCTTCGCATTAGATCGATTCCCACAGTGCGTGGGATCTGCCGGCTTTTTTATTTAGTTTTTTTTCTTATTTCATGCGATATTGGTTACGGACACCGGCGGCGGCGGACAACTACACCGCCGAAAGGACCCTTGTTGTGATCTCAT
>JALIZH010023225.1:0-14972 GCA_030522465.1 Rhipicephalus appendiculatus | reverse complement strand
TTCCTTCAACCCACCCTCGCTTCAGAAAAGTAGGAAGCTCATCAAAGTGAACTGCGGCTACAATGCAAAAGATGTTTCAGCTATGTCGGCGTGCTGCAACTCGCAAGCGAGCATCGCATGACATCGAATTCAAGGCACTCAGACGTGTGTTCTGCAACGCCTAAATGCGTTAAATTTGGGCATATACATAATGCCAAAGCGATGAAGTACGTACACGAGCAATGTTTCTTACGATCAGTGGTACAAAGCTCGCTTTATCAGGCATGAATAGTCCAGGTGATTTTCACCTTTACAGTTGCATTCTCCATCCATCTCTCGCTTCCTGTGCGTTGAACTGTTTTATTACGCATCCTCGAATGTACTGTTGACGGTTGTCTTCCATTTGTATATACTGCAAATGGGGATACGTGTGTGTCCACTTTCTCGGTGTACAACGAAAGGCAAAACCGTGGCCTCCGAGATAGCTCCGGCAGTCGCGGAGACCACGGGTGAGAAAAACCTGACGGTGGTCACGACCAAAATTTTGCGATTTACTTAAATGACGCACGTGTTAGCATTTGCTAGTAGGAACTTCGAACCTTCAATGCGTACGTGCGCGATGCTGTGTAATGACGACCAGTTAAGATTATGGGTGGTCGCGGGCGCAATTTTTATGGCGCGCTTCACCAGTCTGCGTTTAACTGCTGCACGGCGCGCACCGCGGTCTGAGGCTCTGCTGAGCTTCATAGTCAAGGTTACCACGGTTCTGCGTCAAGGCTACTCAAAACACTAACATGAGACCCACATTATCACACTTTCTCATGCGACCGGCTGTGGAGAACGCGAGTAATTCGCTTACCCAGCACGTTCGCAACGGCCCCAATCCAGAGCTCTCGCCGTTCTGCTTCGTGCAACGGCTTCACAAATCGGTAAAGCAAGTCCTTTACGTTCGTGGCAATTCACAACGCAACAGTAGCTTCGACTGAAGTCTTTCTTCGTAGCGCGCGGAGCTGTTGCGTCTGCTCTTGTTTTCGCCGTCGTTCTGGCACGCACTTCATGGCGGTTCAGTTGCGCGTCCGACTAGCGGAGATAAATTCGTAGCTCTTTTTCTCAGTGCTCAATGCGCCAACACACCAAATATTTAGGTTAATTGTTGTTTCCACCTCGCTAGTTGCACCCGGTTGCACAGCAAACTGTGCAAGGGAGCCGGACTTTGCACTACCCAAAAACTGCTCCGACAGGTGGCGCTACGTGTCCGCAAAACTCCAGAGTCTGACGTCTATCTGGAAGCGTGTCATTGAGATAATCTTTGTCTTCTCATGGGTTCTTACACGTGTTCTTCTAACCGCCCATATTATGTGTGTTGTTTCAATAAAGTTTCAGTTGATAGTTTGCGTTGTGTTTCGTGTACCTTTCTAAGTGTTTCGTTTATTCGCGCACCACCGTGCTAAGATATTCCCAATAGACTATGCCGTAAAAAACAACTTTTATATATATAAAAAAAAAACTAACGTTTTTTTTTCGAGCACTGCTTACGTTATTTTATCTCTGAAACACTTACCAGCTTTTTTGCATCTACAAAATTTAGGTGAATAAATAAAATTGCTACTTTGAGAACATGAGATTTCAAAGAAAATTGAAAGATTCCCGAGTCTTGTGCGTTGCTCCTTGTTTGATAATTGAAGAAAACAAATTGATTTAAACTCTGTGTGTATAAAAACCAACCTAATGTTGTTCGGTGGCACAAAAAAAAAATTTGTAGCAATGCGTGGAATATATATATATATATATATATATATATATATATATATATATATATATATATATATATATATATATATATCGAAAAAAAAGTGATTCTGGGTCCGGGTAAATATATACGGTCAAGTAGACACGCGTACGAAGCGATTTATTGACGTTTCGGCCGCGGGTCCGGTAACCTTCATTTCGATGAAGGCCGGACCCGCGGCCGAAACGTCAATAAATCGCTTCGTACGCGTGTCTACTTGACCGTTTATATATATATATATATATATATATATATATATATATATATATATATATATATAATGTTTGGCAACAAAAAGGCGAGGATAATGTTTATCAAGGATACTGTTTAAAAATTACATCTAGGGTGGTCGAGCGTGAAGACCGGGTCCGTTCGGTGGGAATGAGCCAGCACCATCACCCCGAGTTGCCACGTTGTGCAGGGCACGTGTCGTCGTACACTTAACAGTGGCCGCTCAAAATGAAAAATCTTCTCTCTCCAAAGAACAAAGCTTGTTCTGATCTACGCAATTGTACTTGGCGCCTTGAAGAACCAGTTTACGGTAGCCGATCGCGCTATTACATCCTAAAATCCAGATTTGCCTGCTTTCCTGTGAAGTCTCTAAACAGCCATGATGTCGCACTTGTGCGTATTCCTCACCGACAGAACTTTAGTTTCACTACACGAGTCTCTTGTCTAGTCTCTGCTGCGAAGCAGCCGCTGTCCCCCGCAGCACCAGTAAATTCCTGTGAGCGCTGAATAGGACGATTAGCTATGGACAAGGGGTAGTTTCCAGAACACCAAGGACCTCTCGACACCCTGAAAAGTGCTGGTAGCCGAAACGCTGTCGCGACGCCGAAGAAACGCGGCTTTGTGGTTCGGTCGCACACCTGCATTAGCCTCCCATTCCCCTTCATTGTCGCAGGGAACATGCTCGGGAGCAAAAGAGGCAGCACAGCCCCCCCCTCCGCCCACAAAAACACGAAACAAAGAAAAGTACCTAAGCTTGTTCAAGCTCACCCAGCAAGTCCCTTTTGTGCGCTGCACACGAATACAGCCATTTGAGAGGTTGGTGGTAGAGTGTAGGATCGCGGAATATAGGCGACACCAGATGGAGCCACTTCGCGCCTTCTTAAATTTGGCGCGAATTTCAAATCCGGAGTGAAAGTACCCGCAACACTTTCAAAGCCTATAAAATGGAAACCAGAGGCTTGACATGCATGACAATTATACCATAACAATAAGGAAAGAAAAAACAGAGGAAATGTTGCGGACGAAATTGAGATGACTAAGCCATTTTCTTCAGGAGACAACAAGAAAGAGCGAGACGTTAAAAATACAATTTTCTGGATATTTGCCTCTGGTTTGCGAAAAAATGAAAGCGTGAGGAAAATATCTGTCCGCAACATTTCCTCCATATACCAAAAAAGAATGCAATGCCGAAAACTCCGTGTAAATCTGACCAAATTTGGGCACGCCAGGGCTCCTCAAAATGCGCGTGTATTCTCAATGGCAGCTCGCGCTGGTGAACCCTCTTAACGCAAACAGCGTGGTATCATTCCCACATATATAAATAAGGCTCCAAAAGTATACATGAGGTTGGAGAAGCCCAACGCGTGTTTTAGAGTGGCATAACTAAATTAGTGCTTTTTAACACGTATGGTATGCACCAGGAAAACGCAAGCTTGACTGAAAGCATGCTATTGCGAACATAAATGCAGCACACATCAGCCGCAGCATTTGACTCGCTCGCTATATACATCAATCAGCAAACGTCGTGTAGCTTATGACGGCGAAAGTCTTCGATGCCTCATCAAACGGGAAGATTGATGAGCGTCCCGCGTCGCCGGCGGCAACATGAGCAACGCAAAACATGACGTCGTGATGAAGTTCACCACATGGCGTCACATAACATGACATCACACGACACATTCACATTACATGGCCGCTTTAACGCGTTAAGTGCAGAAATATTTTGGAGGGTGGAGAGGGAGAATCAATACGTCGACTGAAGTAGAAGATGACTTTCGCCTTCCAGTCATCTTAGGCGAGTGTATAATAAGACCCTATGAGTTTTTTAGTCAAACGTATCTAAACAATAGACAGTTATAATATAGTGGGCTTAGCGGGATAGCGGGCTTAGAGGAATAGCGGGATCGAAGTGTGCATGCGCTGTACGCTAAAATACCCCCTAGCGCGTACCGCAGGCACGCTATATTTGAGATTTAGCGTTACCGTGTTTGCGTGGTCTACGTAGTGTACGTAAAACATGGCGGCGGTTTTGGACGCCCGCTTCGAACTGAATTTAGCGTTCGTGGGGACGGACCCACTTCTTTCGTATCTAACGACTGTGCAAAATGGCTTCGCTTGCCTTCAGGTAGCTTCGACGACCGAGTATTACGGATAACTTAGCCTAGTTTTTGAGATCGCTTCCCATTTCGAACGTCCCTAAGCCTAACTAGAAGATCGGTGTAAACAAATGTGCAACATAAAAATTCGCGCTTTTAGTGCGTGGTTCATACTTATTACTTTTATTATTACACAATAAAAGTAGTTATATTGCTGCGCGCGGAGATGCAGGCGCGAATTCTGTCTTTTTTTTTCTTTTCACTCTTTTAATGCATTCACCCTCCGCTAGGTGACGCCACCGTGCCAACTTGGGTACGTAAACGTTATCTCGCTAAACTATAACGCGCTGTCCGAAACGAACGTTTGCGGCACGTTAACGCTATTCCCCTTAACTCCCGCTATCACGCTAACGCTATACTATAACTGTCTAATGACTCGAGTATCGTTTGCCGAATTTTTGGATAGTGAGCACAGGGCCGACGATCAAGATGTCGCACGGGAGGAGGAGGAGGAAGGGAAACAAGCGGAAGGACAGGTCCTGAGATCGTGTTGCACCTGGAAAGAGGTAGTGCCTGTTTGCATTCTGCGGCAGATAAGCACCATTAGCCAGCGGGAAGCGCGTGTGAACGATCGTCGTAGTACGCGCTTTCTGCTACTCACCGAACATCGCAGCTCTAACGTGGTAGCGAAAGTCTTAGTCGCGGAAGGAATCACACGACTCGTAGCCGATGGCTGCTTCCGGGTTTCTAGCTTCACAACCCACACTTCACACAGTTTCTTGTCCAGTGGGTACCGGTGCAGGCATACATCAGGTTCCATTGCGTAGGTCCGGCACTGCTGCATCGAGCAGTGTCACGGCCGCTGGATAAAAATTATGGTGCGGCCTGTCGCGTCGCGTCGCTGTCAATCGGCGAGCGTGTCTCGGCTGAGTTGACAGTTGTGGTCGCTGTTTTAGTGAGGGCACCACTACTCAAGAGCACAAAGCACACGACACTGTGTTATAGTGGGGTTGCCTGAAGATTTATCCGTCTCCGTATGCTTTCTCGTGCTTTTTTTTCGTGTGTGATCATGTGTGGGGTCAGCTTGCCTCATGTTTCCTGTGCTTGAGTACGGTTCTTTGGTGCGCACGTGTGTGACATACGGCTTTTTTCCAGTTGTATGATGCCGCCAAGCTGTTGAGTGCCGCTGTACAACTAGAACGCGAGGAAAAGACGCTACTGTGAAACACCACGCATTCCCCCTGCGAGCTCCAGTGTCGCGAAGCGTGCTACTCGTAATAGAGCACTTCACAAACGAGCGCTAAAAGAGGCGCGCGCCACTGCTTCCAGACGACAGCATCAAGTCACCGCGTCGACCATGCCCATCAACGGACGCGCGCAACGCAAAAAAGAAAACAAGCATCAAAAGGCGCCCAGGGCGCGCCCTTGCCCTCTACAGCGAAGACACTTTCGCGACAGCCTAACGCCCGCGCAGATCGGGAGAATTCGAGACATCGTAGCGGGGCTTCTTTTGGGGCCGACCGCCGCAGACGGACCGGCAAGACGAATCCCTTTGTCCTAGCTGTTGCTGTGGTATGTGCTACGCGCCGAACAATAACTTGGAAAGTTCACGAAGCCGGGAAGGATCCAAACGAGAGGTGACGGAAGGTAGGACGGGGTGGTGAAGTCATCGAAGAAGATATGCTGTTCGAGTGTGTCGTGTAGTGCGGTCAGTCGATCTTGAAGAATCCTGTGATGACGCCGTGGGAGCTCTGTTTTGAAGTGTGTCGCCGGCACGACGATCAGAAATAGCGTTCGTTTGAGTGTTTCCTGGAAGAGCAATATTCAAGACACGTTCGAAGAATTGTGGCCTACACACGTTTGGTGAATATTCAGGGCCTTTAAGTGTTGTTGGATATTTCTAATGAATGAGATTGCATTTGTAGTGCCGGTAAGCTTGTTCCCTTTGTTTTAAACACCGTCTACGTGATGTTGCGAGTTGTAATTGATTCCTGTCGAGTGTGGAAGCTTGTGGGATGCTTGTACTGCCTTACCCGAGAATACATTTCGTTTGTGTTGTCAACTCTTGGCTCTAACTCGGTCTTTGGACTTCAGCCGGCCTTCACTGGTGGACTAAAAATACCTTCCTTTTAAATGTTTCTGTGATTTCAGAGTGCGCTTCGGTGGGCCGATACGTAAGCCCTCGGAATCTGCCCGGCGAGTCCTCCCCGTTAACGGGATCAGTGAAACTTTTCACTGCAGATGATTCAAGCGGGCAGCCTTCATGGAGAGTATTGAGGCCCACTCTACGAAAGATTGGCACTCCTAGGGCAAACTTTCCACATACGTGGGGTAATAGGACTTTCTTATAAGGACTTCAATATTGAGCCTGTGATGTGCAACTAGAGAACAAGTTATTTACGGCCTCATTAGAGTCACTGTCGCGCGAACCAATGCATGTGGAAGTGCTTCTCCGTGGGACGAGCAGTGGCGCCAGAGCGGGCGCAACGGTGAACAAGGCCCGCGACGCCGCTTCAGCGGCACGCAACAGGCCGCACCTTTATTTTTATCCAGTGGCCGTGGCAGTGTAAAGCAGCATGTTTGTCGGCTTCAGATGGCAGACAAACCTGTTAAAATGTGTTCAATTGCGTCCAATATGCGAGAAAACATCCGCATTTGTACAGGCAGCAGCGCTGGTAGAATTGAAACTCGTTTTCAAAGCATGCGGCCGCAAGCAGCCGACGCGGGGCCGCTGAGACCACGTGATCCTGCCAAGAACGTCACGCCGGCGGTGACGCCGGTGTTTCCAGTGGTGGGCCTCGCGCCCAATATGGAGATCTGAAGACAGTAGTGCATGTACTTCATAAAGCAGCGGTCCCGAGCGTACTAAAACCAACTGAAGAGCACGTGACACTGCAACTGAAAATTCCATCGCTAACCTTTGGTCGTTGTTGTCGGCGCGGTGGTCAAGCGTGCCACGAAAACGAAGCGGTATTCCAGAGTCGGGAATATTCCGTTCACTGTACACGCCGGACGTGGCCTAAGAATGACCACTCTTCAAAATATAGACACGCAGAGTGAGTGCAGGACCAAGACAATAATTGGCCTCGAGGGCCACCACTGGAAACGCCGGCGCCACCGTCGGCGTGACGAGCTTGGCAGGAATTACGCGCTCTCGGCGGCCGCGTCGGCTGCTTGCGGAGCGCTGCCGCGTGCTTTGTAAATGAGATTTCAAGATCCCCCTACGCTGCGGTCGGTGCGAATACGGAGGTTTTCTCGCCTTTTGAACCCGAACTGAACCAATTGTAACAGGGAGTGGCTGCCTCCGAAAGCGATCAACGTGCTGCTCTTACTGCTCGGTGCCGTAGTGCCGGACGTACACAAAGAAGTCCGGTATAAGCCTGCACCGGTGCCCAGTGGGACAAGAAACTGCGTGAAGGAGTGTGTTGTGGTGCTAAGAACCCAGCAAGCAGCGATCGGCTACGAGACATGTGTACAACAAGCACTTTCCGCGACGACAATTTTCGCTACTGCGTCGGGGCTGTCATGTTGAGTAGCAGAAAGTGCGCGCTGCGACGATCGTCCGCGCGCACTTCCCGCCGGCTAATGGCGCTTATCTACCGCAGTATGGAAAAGGCGATGCCTTTGCATCCTGCGATACCATCTCAGAACGTTCCTGTGCGACCTCTTGATCGTCGGCCCCGTGCTCAGCGTCTACAATATGGGCTGTAGATACTTGAGTGATTGTTTAGATACGTTAGATTTAAACACTCGCAAGGTTCATTGTACATTCCCCTAAGATGACCGGAAGGCGAAAGCCACCTTCTTCTCCTTCTTGTCAGTCAATGTATTGATTCCCCGCCCCGCTCCAAAAAGCTTTGTGCACCTAACGAGGTCTTGCACTGCCTCCGTGATCGGCCCACAGATCACGGAGGCTGTGCAAAAAACGATGTCGGGTGAACACGTCATCATGTGACATCACGTTATGTGGCGTCATGGCGACGTCATGACGTCTTCCCAAATTTGGGCAATCTGTGACGTCATGATGACATATGGTGACGGCGTCACGTGATGGTGATATATATATATATATATATATATATATATATATATATATATATATATATATATATATATATATATATATATATATGTATATATTGTGAGCATTGTTCATGCCTTTCATCATCTCACCTGTACATACTCATCATCACCTCTCTGGCCTGGGTTGTGGGACAGAGGCTCGATGAATAAAAGAAGTGTCTTGCGGCCTAAACGTTGCCTTACAAGTGGTGGATTGTACTGTCCGGTCCCTCAATCCTCTCGCTCTACCGGTGCCTCTACGACTCCCACTCCAATGCACCCCTGGAGCTCCGTTCCGGACGCCGTTTGTGCCAACAGACCTCGGCAATGTCACAAGGCGAAAGCTCCAATGCTGACGCATCCTCGACACTGCGCCGATGGGAACCCCTTCCTGCTTGGTAACCACCCCCTCAGAAGGATCCGCCAGTGTTCGCTGGGCTTCGTGGAGACGATGTTGACGACTGGTTGGAGCAGTACGACCGCGTGGGTGCACTCAACCACTGGGACGACCCTGCCAAACTCGCTCGCCGCGCCTTCTACCTGACTGGTGAAGCAAAGACATGGTTTTTCAACCACGAGCTGGACTTCGTAGACTGGACTTCCTTTAAACACCAGCTACGGCAGATTTTCGCAAACCCTTCCATCCGGTCAGACATCGCGAAAAAGAAGTTAGCGGAGCGTGTACAGCAAACCGGTGAGTCGTACACTTCTTACATAGAATATGTCCTCACCCTTTGCCGCCGCGCGAACACCTCAATGACCGAGACTGACAGAGTGCGTCACCTGCTCAAAGGCATTGGGGCTGCGGCATTCAACGCCCTTGTAGTGAAGAACCCCACTACAGTTTCCGAAGTCATCGCCACGTGTCAGCGCCTTGAGGAGCTCCATCTGCTACGCTTGCAGCCTGACACATCTCATGTTAGCGCAACAAATGACAGTGACCTACGAGCGTTGATTCGGTCCATCATACGCGAGGAACTTCAAGCACAAGCTACCTCTAGCCCTTTTGAGCTCCGTACGACGTCTCCTGGCAGCAGCCTCCGCAACATCATCAGGGAAGAGCTGGTTGCCATGACATGTGCGGAAACTCCCAGGCGTGACCCTGTGCCGACGCCGACTTACGCTCAGGTTGCGGCCCTCGCATCTACTGAACAGCAACCACCGTACGCGCCGACAATGCACGAGTCGGTGAACGTTTTGCCACCACGAACGTCGCTTCCGCCTCCGAACGCATGGCGCCCACCTCGCCCAGTTTGCTACTATTGTGGAATCCGTGGCCCATATTTCCAGGTTTTGCCGACGCCGTCAACAGGACGAGAGACGAGGTTATGACTACTACGAAAGAGACGAGTTTCGTTCAACGGTTCCACAACACGGTCACTCCTACCAACGGTACGAACGTCGCTCACCATCTCCGCAGAGCCTCGACGAAGCCGGTGGTTCCCGTTTCTCGCGTCGCCGTTCTCCGTCACCGATGCGCCGCTCCACTTCCCCCCCTTCGACCAGCTACTTCGACCGCCCCGGGCCATTGCCCGGAAAACTAAATAGTGCAGCTTCGGGAGGGAAAGCTGCATCGTTCGGACTAAGTGAAACTCCTCCGCAGCGGCCCTCAAATGTACTGTTAGTTTGTGTTGAAGGTGTATGGACCCAAGCATTGGTAGACACGGGTGCAGCGCTTTGCGTCATTAGTATTGAACTGTGCGCTCGCTTACGAAAAGTAAAAACGCCTTATACTGGACCTCCCCTTCGGTGTGCAAATGCAGTTCTTGTTCAGCTCGTCGGTGTGTGCACAGCGCGAGTTTTCATCGACGGCATACTTCATCACATTCAGGCTCTCGTTCTGCCGTCATGTACCCACGCACTTATTTTAGGATGGGACTTTCTGTCTTCAGTATCGGCCGTGATATCTTGTCGTCAGCGAGTCGTTCATATGGCGGACACGGCATTTTCATCTGATGACGACGCTCGCAAACTACATTTCGTCACGGCGGCCGATTGTACCATTCAACCTGGCGACGACAATGTTCTCACGTTGACGTCCGATACAATCGTTAATGGTGATGTGTTTCTCGGTCCATACGATCGGTGGCTGTCCGGTGGGATTGTAATTGCGCCCAGCTTGGTCAGGTTTCATGACAGCAGAGCGTTGGTCACTGCACGTAACACTACATCTCGGCCACTTGTTCTCTCCCAAGGTACCGTGGTGGCCTGCTTTGCTGACACCCAACCTCTTGCCTTGATGCCTCTTCACACAGATGTACCACTGTCGCCAACTACTAATGATGACCATGCGACGACCACAGCTTTAACTGCCACCATCAATCCTGACCTCCCTGCGGCGCATAAGGAAGCTCTCTTAGCACTACTTCGAAAACACAGTGCTTCTTTTGACGTCCACTCCAAGCTTTTGGGGCGCACTTCCGTCGCAGTGCACCGCATCGAAACCGAGGGCAATTCGATTGTACGCCGCCGCCCATACCGCGTATCATCCGCAGAGCGCAAGATCATCGAAGACAACGTCACTGACATGCTGAAACGCGACATCATTCGGCCATCGTCCAGTCCTTGGTCTTCGCCTGTTGTGCTGGTCCGGAAAAAGGACGGCTCGGTACGATTTTGTGTCGATTATCGAGCGCTTAATAAGATCACGCGCAAAGACGTATATCCGATGCCGCTAATTGACGACGCCTTGGACTCACTTCAGGGCGCTGAATATTTCTCAAGTCTCGATCTCCGCTCAGGTTATTGGGAAATACCTATGCATGAAGCGGACAAGGACAAGACGGCCTTTGCAACACCCGATGGCCTCTATGAGTTTAACGTAATGCCCTTCGGTTTATGCAACGCTCCGGCAACGTTTGAGCGTATGATAGACACAGTTCTTCGTGGCCTTAAGTGGAAGACCTGCTTATGTTATCTGGATGATATCGTCATTTTTTCTTCCACTTTCCGTCAGCATCTTGAGCGGTTGGACGAAGTTTTGACGTGCATTTCTAACGCCGGGCTGCAACTGAATACCAAAGAGTGTCATTTCGCCAGAAAGAACATCATAGTGTTGGGCCACCTTGTTAGTAAAGAGGGTGTTCGCCCAGATCCTGACAAGGTAGCTGCTGTGACACGCTTCCCTCGTCCTGAAAATCAAAAGCAATTACGAAGTTTCCTAGGCCTGGCGTCTTATTTTCGCCGTTTCATCCGCGACTTCGCCTCTATCGCGTCGCCACTGCACAAGCTGCTGACGTCGGGCACAGCCTTCACTTGGACAACCGAGTGCGACATCGCTTTTGACACCCTCAAGGCGGCGCTGACATCTGACCCCGTCCTCTGTCACTTCGATGAGCAGGCTCCTACCTGCCTGCACACCGACGCTAGCGGCCATGGCCTCCGGTGCCGTCCTCCTGCAGCGTGACACCACAGGCTGAGAGAGAGTCGTAGCCTACGCCAGCCGTGCACTTACGAATGCGGAACAAAATTACTCAATCACAGAACAGGAGTGCTTGGCTGTAGTTTGGGCCGTACAGAAATTCCGTCCCATATCTTTAGGGACGTCAGTTTACCGTAATTACGGACCACCACGCGTTATGCTGGTTGTCAACACTAAAGAATTTATCCGGACGCCTCGGCCGCTGGGTGCTCCGGCTACAGGAGTACACATTTGACGTTGTGTACAAATCTGGGAAAAAACACCAAGATGCTGATGCCGTCTCCCGTTGCCCTCTCTCCCACTGCCATCGTCACTGGACCAGCCTCTTCATTGCGCGTCTAATGATGAGGCTCAGCTTCCGCTTACGTTATCAGAACTAGCGGTTGCTGGCACGCTGTCTTCGACTCGCTACACTCAGTTGGCCTCCTGTCAACAGCAAGATCCATACTGCCATCGCATTGTGCAACGCCTCTGCGGAAAGTCTCCACCACCTAATGCCAGGTTGCGCCGACAACTCAGGCAATTCAAACTTGAAAACGACGTGCTGCATCGGTACGTTTACACTGAAGATGGACACCGGTGGGTACCCGTACTACCACGTTTGCTTCATGCGCAGGTCCTTGAGGCCTTTCACGACGACCCCTCTGCTGGCCACATGGGATTCCATAAAACATACAGCCGCATCAGGAGCCGCCGCTTCTGGCCTGGCCTCTCCACGTCGGTTGCCAAGTACGTCTCTTCTTGCGCACTATGTAAACGGCGCAAGCGGTCGACTTCACCTCCTGCTGGCTTGTTACAACCAATACCATGTCCCGAGGAACCATTTGCCATTGTTGGAATGGACCTAGTCGGGCCTCTTCCCGTAACGTCGGCAGGATATCGCTGGATCGTGACAGCGGTTGATCATCTCACGCGGTACGCAGAGACCGCTCCTCTGCGCCCTAGCTCTGCCTCTGACGTGGCCACCTTCCTTCCTCGAAGACGTTGTCTTGCGTCATGGTGCGCCCCGCGTCCTAGTTAGCGATCGCGGCAAGACTTTTCTGTCCGCAGTTATTGAAGAACTGCTTAAAGCTTGTGGCACCGTTCACAAGACAACATCAGCATACCACCCTCAAACCAATGGCATCACAGAGCGATTCCACCGCACGCTAATTGACATGATATCCATGTATATTGGACCAGGCTCACGACAAGTGGGACACCATCGTGCCATTTGTGACATTTGCTCACAATACCGCCGTCCAACGCACTACTGGCTATGCACCATTTTACCTCGTTTACGGCCGTTCGGCTACATTCACGATCGACGCTACGTTCTTCCGCACATCCACTGCCAATTCCGCAACCCTACCTGAACAGTTCATCTTGATACTTGAGAAATGTGGGCAACTTGCTCGGCTCAGTACAGAAGCTGTCAGCACGATCGCAAGCAGCGGTACGACAGCTCCCATCGCGACGTCTCTTTCCATCCTGGCGACGAAGTGCTCCTTTGGACGCCTACACGTGTTCCCGGACTGTGCGAAAAGTTTCAGTCGCGATTCCTTGGACCCTACATAATTAATGAGCAAACATCCCCTGTAAACTATCGTGTCACTCCCGTTGCGGCTTCTTCCGATCGTCGCTGCCGTGGTTCTGAGGTAGTCCACGTTTCGCGAATGAAGCCCTTCGTTCGACGTCTCTACCCAGTTTAAGTCGCGGCCAGGCTGGCCGCTTCGGCGCACGGGGAAATTAGTGTGAGCATTGTTCATGCCCTTCATCATCTCACCTGTACATACTCATCATCACCTCTCTGGCCTGGGTTGTGGGGCAGAGGCTCGGATGAATAAAAGAAGTGTCTTGCGGCCTAAACGTTGCCTTACAATATATATGTATATATATATATATATATATATATATATATATATATATATATATATATATATATATATATATATATATATATATATATATATATTTTTTTTTTTTCTTTTTTGCTGGATTAGTCGTGCCGGCGTCGACGAGGCGGGTGCCGATGGTCAATCTTCCCTTTTGATGAGGCATCGAAGGTTTTCGCTTTCATAACCTATATGCGACGTTTTCTGGCGGATGTACATAGCGAGCGAGTGAAATGCTGCGGCTGATATGTGCTGCATTTATGTTGGCAATGCAGCACATATCATAGTCAGTCGTGCATTCTCATGACGCAAACGCTACGTGCTAAAAATCCCAAATTTACTTGTGCCACTTTCAAACTCAAGTTGGGCCTATCCAACACCACGCATTTTTTGGGAGCATTCTTTATTTATGTGCAAAAGATGCCGCGCTGTTGTCGTTATACTCGACATACTTCCCTAATTGCTGGGCAACTTCCCAAATAATGTTGGACATTAAAATTTTGCATTTCACTCTTTACGAGTGTTTGTTACCTTGGTTTGCAGCTGCAGGTTGCTGCAATAATTTCCCTATCTTTCACCGCTATTTCAAGTTCAGGTAGGTCCTTGTTCACATCGACGTTTGCAGAACAAGAGCGGCGAACGTTACTGTAGTTTCATTCGTTTCCTTGGCGTTGTGTGCTACCACATGGCCTGGTAGACCTCTTCTTTCCCATCAGCAATCTCGAAGTGGTGAAGCTTTGGTCTACGAATTTGTTGATGGCAGACAGCGGCAACTTCAGTGGAATGCAATGGAAACGATAATTAAGCAACATATTAAAAAAGACATCCCAATATTTTATCACGTTTTGTGTGCGCAACTCTAGAAAACGCTTGTTTAAGAGAATTCTCTTCGCGCTGAGAGCGCAGCACGTAGAAGGGTACACCGGCCGCCCGCTGCTGGCTGCCGAGATGGGGAGATAACGCGCGGCCCGCGACGACCGCGGTCGTAAAATCGAAGGTCGCTCGAGGGACCCCCCACCCCCCATCCCCCTCGCGTCTTTTCACGCTTGCGAACGACGGGCGGGGGCCGGTTGAACAGTTGGGGGGATCTTATCGCATGCGCCTCGGAGCGACGGAGACGCCGGGGCTTGTTTGATCGCCGCTTCAGCTGCGTTGCCCGCTCCCCGCTCGGCCGCTATTACCCGCTGATAGAACGTACGATGCGCAGGGGGTTCTTATCAATTCGGACTTCATACGCGACATGACGGCGACGGCGACGGCAACGGCGACGGCAAAAACCCGTCGAGACTGTCCATATAATTGCTATCGCAATAAAATGTTTCACACAGTTTGTACTCAGTGACTGACCACATTTCACCCAAGAAGCCGGTTCAGGGGTCTCATCGCGGTGACCGCGTGAAGCGGGCGCTCCGTTTTCTGCAAATAGACAGCGACTGTGAACTATGTTGTGCGTTATTTTCGTCGAAAATTATTATTTTAACAGTACAGAACATATTTCGTTTCGAAAGTAAGCACAGGAA